>PVKE010032653.1:0-18360 GCA_004027555.1 Craseonycteris thonglongyai
CCTTAAATTTGGTGAGGTTGGATTTCAGTCCCAGGATATGGTCTATCCTTGAAAATGTTCCATGTGCACTAGAGTAAAATGTATAGCCCTTTGTTGTAGGATGAAATGACCTGTAAATATCAACTATGTCTATTTTCTGCAATGTATCTTTTAAAGCTCCAATTGGCTTATTTATTTTCTGCTTGGATGATCTGTCCAATGTTGTCAGGGGGGTGTTTAGATCCTCTACTATAATTGTATTTTTGTCAAATTCTTCTTTTAGAGCTGTTAGTAGTTGCTTTATAAATTTTGGTGCTTCTTGATTGGGGGCATATATATTGATGAGTGTCATGTTTTCTTGGTGTGTTGTCCCTTTTATCGAGATGTAATGTCCATCTTTCCTTCAGTGTTTCTTGGAGTTCCAGTTTTGAGCTGGAGAATTTCCTCAGCTTCTGAATATCTGTAAAGGCCTTAATTCCTCCTTCATATCTAAAGGTTAATTTTGCTGGATAGTTAATTATTGGCTGAAAATTTTTCTCCTTTAATATTTTGAAGATCGGGCTCTATTCCCTCCTGGCTTGCAGAGTTTCTGCAGAGAAGTCTGGTGACAGCCTGACAGATTTTCCATTGAAAGTTATATTTTGTTTTTTCCTGGCAGCCTTGAGGATTCTTTCTTTGTCTTTGTTTTTTATCATCTTCAGAACGATGTGCCTTGGAGAAGACTTGTTAGGGTCTAGGTAGTTAGGGCTCCTGTTTTCCTCTTGAATTTGGAGTTCTGGATCTTTTCGTAGATTAGAAAAAATTCTCACCCACTATTTGTTTTAGTAGACTCTGAGAAGATTTCATCTCGCTTCCTTCTGGTACCCCTATTTTTCTAATATTGTTCTTTCTGATAGAGTCAGAGAGTTCTTGTAGGGCTCTTTCATTTGTCTTGATTCTCCTTTCCCTTTCTTCTTCCCTCTATGACATTTCCATGTTTCTATCTTCGACTTCACTCATTCTTTCCTCTAGCTGATCAGCCCTGTTTCTTATGCTAGTCAATTATTTTTTCAGCTTTCCCATAATGCCTTTTATTTTGAGTAGTTCCTTTTGGTTCTGCTTTAACGTCTCAATTTTATTTGTAAAGTACTCATTTTGCTCATATAATTTATTGTTTATGTCATTTATCTGTGTCTGGGTGCTTTGCCAGCATTGAGTGAGCTCTCTGAGTGTCCTGAGTATTGCAGTCCTGAATTCTGTTTCACTTAGATTTGATTCCAAGTGTGCAAGCTCCTTTTAAAGAATGCCCCTGATCTTCTGGAGGGGCTTTGGATTCTGAGGTGTGCATTGTGTTTGATGTGGTTCTTTTTGCTTTACGCATGAGTCTGTTTTCCCTTTGGTGGGTTGCCTATCAGATGGACTTCTCTTTATTTTTTCTTATGGGCTCAGTTGTGGGAGAAGGAGATTTTGGGAGAGGGTTGGGGGAAGAAGACAGCGTCTGTGCCCTGGGGCACTTCAGGTTGCTGTCTTAGCTGTTAGAAAGCAGGGTAGTGAGGGTGTGGCCAGGGTTTGGGCCATGTGATTATGAGCTAGGGTGGGCCTGAGACACAATAGCAGATTCCTCTTTCAGCAGGGGGGCTGGTGGTTCAGTGCAGGCGGAGCAAAGGAGCTCTGGTCTTTCTCCCCTCTGCTTGGCTGCTTTTCCTTTAATCTCATCTGTGAGCTGTGCCTGCAGGGTGGTGGCACCGGTGGGCCAGTGCTTGGCAGAGGCCAGGTCAGCCATGTGGAAGGGGGCACAGCTGTGGCCCAGTCAGAGGCGCACCCAAAGCCCAATGGGCCACGAGGGCGGGGTTGCTGAGGCAGCCGGTCAGCGGTATGCCGAAAGCCAGGTCGTTTGCGCACAGGCAGTGCCGCAGCAGCCCTGTGGCAGCCTGGACTGCCGGGAGCCAAAAGCCCTGGTGGTATACTGGCCACAGCTTAGCAGGCAGCGGCTCTAGGCCCGTGGCTCTGCAGGGTCTCAAAGACTGCCGGATTCACTCTAAACATGTCTAATGCAGCAGAGCATGCTGCCTCCGTGTCCACTTGAGCTGCTGCCCTCACTCCAAAAGCCCTGTCTTCAGAAGGCGCTCCCTCACAGTCAATCTCCTTATTAAATCAGGGGTGCTAATCTGTTGTGGGCTGATGCCCTGCTCTCTCCCCACCCGCTGGGAAGTGCAGCCACCCTGCTCCACTGTCCCTGTTCCACATCAGGCTCCATGATCTCTTTAGGGCACTGCATGTTGCCCCTTTAGTTCAGATGTTAAATTGTCCAGTCTTGTGGGGCTTCTACACTCCCTAGGTCTCGACTTCCAGCCCGCCATCAATCTAGCTCCACTTTGACCATAGTCCCCCAACCCCCTTTTGTTTTTGCCAGCCCCAGGCCACTCTGTGTTCCTTTCCCCAAACTGCTCCTTCCCCTTTCCTCTCCCACTCTCCCCTTTTTCCTCTAATCTTTGGGTGTTCTTTTGCATTGTGTGGTTCTCTCAGTTGAGGGTGCTTCTCAGGGTTTCCCCTGTGAATTCCCCTTTGTTCATAAGTCCCTTCCCAGGTAGGTATCGGAGTTCTTCTCTCACGCTGCCATCTTTCTCTCCCCTGGAATTATTAATTCCCATTATTATTCAGGAGGTGATCATCTTTTTTCTCTTTCCCCCTGCCCCCACCCCCCAGCTCCAACTTAGACCTGCTGGAATAAGAATTACAAATTTTTCTCTACAAACTTGCCCTTGATTTCACAGGAGATTTGCTATCCATTTTAATAAAAATTCTCATTCAAAATATAATTTTGTTATTTTTTTTCTAATTGTACTGATCTGTAGTACAAACCCACATCCCACTGGAACATAAGGAGCACTGTATGTTAGTCAAATAAAATGAGTTTAATCTGATGCAATAATTTAAAAATATATACACATTCAGAATTAAAATCCTTTTGAGCTCTCTCTTCCAATGTGTGACATTTGAGTACATAGGTGATGAGCGTGGACCAAAAGGATCTGCATTTTCTGTTCTAGCCCTTCTGATCTCATCAGCAGTGTTTTTTCTTTCTTGTTCTCTAAGTTTCCATGCTCAGCAAGGGCCTTCACAGCCTATGAGTACGGTTTCAGATGGCAGTGTGCTCTAGTCAGCGTGTACCAGCCTATGACAGCCAATTGTGTATACCTCTTCCCAACTCCATATTCTGTCATTTCAGCTTGTTACTTTGGTGGATTTTGAGAGTCATTGTAGGAGTATTCATACCCTGGATTTTGGCAAATAATGTGTCTCTTAGAGAGCTGGTTGTTATATATTTACCAACATATCACTATCTCCAGATGACAAAAGTAGAATTCATATTCTTGCATAATTCCTTTCCACCCTGACCATGAACTTGGTTATGTAACTTGCTTTGGAGAACTTGATATCAGCAAGGTTAATACCAGAAAGTTCTTAATAATTCTTAAACAATAGGGCCAGTCTTCTTGAAACATTCCTTTCTGGAATCTTGTAACCACCATGCTGTGAGGAAGCCCAAAGCATATGGAGCAGCAATATAGCAGAGAACTGAGAAACAAACAGAGCTAGAATGAGGCCTCAGATATATATAACCTCAATTCATATATATATATGGTAATCCCAGCCACCTCCACCTGTGCATTAGAGTTGAGATACCCTTCCTGAATTTCTAAGTAGAGTATTGTGAACAAATAAGCCACTAGGCTTTTATTTATTTATTTTTTTAAAGATTTATTGTATTGTTTTGTTTTTGTTTTTTGATGATTTATCTTGTTGTTCTTGACAGAGACAGAGAGAGACAGAGAGAAGGGGGAGTGCCCAGAGGAGTCTCCATAGTTGTACGTCATCAGTTTTCAACATTGTTTTGTTCCACACAGGTGGGCAGGTGCCATGCAGGGCAGGAACTGGGCCAGGGGCCTCCCACATGGGATGCATGCTCCTGCAAGCCAGGGGTCCAACCAGGGAATGATAACTGAACTGGGGGCCTCCCACACATGAATCACAACCCATTTAAGCATATGGGTTCACATGGGCTGGGGCCAGGATTTGATCCTTGGACCCTCAGGCTGCACGGTGAGTGCTTAAACCTGTGAGCCTCCAGGATCCCCTCAAGATGCTTTTTTTTTTTCCAACAAAAAATAGGCAGTTCGCCCAATATCATTTATTGGTAAGACCCTACTTATCTCATTACACTGTAGTGTCCCCTTTGTCATAAATCAATTGACCATAGGACTATTCTTCTGTTCCAGAGAATAGAAGCATCTTCTCAGGTGAGCTTGGGCAGAAACCAAACAACTAGAGTGGAGCTTCTTAAACTTAAGTGCTTTTGAAGTGCACATGCATCCTATGGGGATTTTGTTAAATGTAGCATTGGATTCACTAGTTCTTGGATCAGGCCCTATGACTCTGCATCACTAACATATTCCCAGGTCATTATAAGGTTGCTGATCTACAGACTACATTTTTGAGTTGTAAGAGGCCAGAGTATCTGGGCCTTGTTGCTTTTGGCTTCTTTGTTCATTCTGTGGTAGATCTGTTTCTGATGCCTGATTTCTAGCAACATTGGGTTGTACCTCATGGAAAGCCTGACATATTCTAATTATACATTTAAGAAAAAAAAAAGTTATTTACTTTTAGGTGAGAGCCAATATATTATGTTGAATTTAGAGAATGCCAAGGTTCTTTGAAAATAAAAAAAATGTTAGATACTGTAGTAGAAATAAACAATATTACTATTTAACATTAAATGTCCTACTTTTATATTATAGTTAAGGTGGCTATTTTTATAAGTTTGTCCTGACTTATCTATCATTCATACTTGCCTTAAATTCTCACTGTACTAATATGTTAAGCAATGAAATATAGATTTCATTGCATTACAGTAAGAATATCTTTTGAAATTGATAAAATTATTGAGATGCATCAAGCCTTTTGAAATTTGCATTTATTTAAATCTTTATTTTTTATTAAATTTATTGGAATAACAATGGTTAGTAAAATTATATGTTTTGAGTGTACAATTTTATAATACATCGTGTATATGCTGTATTGTGTGCTCACCACCCAGAGTCAGATCTCCTTCCATCACCATATATTTGACCCCTACTTTCTCCCCCTCCACCCCCCTCCTCCCTTCTAACCTCTGGTAACTACTCAATTATTGTCTGTTTTCATGAGTTTTTGTTTCTTTGTTTGACTTATTCCTTTATTGCTATCAGTTTTTTATCTTTCACATATGAGTGAAATCATATGTTTTTTTAATTTTTCTGACTTACTTCACTTATCTAAATCTTTATGGAGGAACAGATGCATATAATAACTAATATTTTAACTCACTAGTAGTTATTGTTTTTATGTTTTGCATAAAACAGAGAAATAATTTTGGCACCAAATTACTTTCTTAGAGGAAATGTTTATTTATTTCCCCTAGGAAATAAATAATTTGGGCCAGAAATCCAGCCATTTTGCCAAAAATAAAATATCTGATTTAATCTGGTATACTTTGCTTTAACATAGGCAAGGACAGAATATGATTCAGAATTTCAGTGAGGCAGTAGCTGAATAGAATAAACCATATAATTTTACCTGAGTCAGATCACTACCTCTTATCTGAATTGGTGTTAAGAGGGGATGCCTGGATAGCTCAACAGGTTGAGAGCTTGCCTTGCAACTGTGAAGTCTGGGGATGGAATCCCAGCCCTGGCCATGAAAACCCACATGCTGAACTGAACTGTGGCACAACTGGTAACTATTGAGATATCAGTGACGGTTCTTGTCTCCCATGTGGGAGGCCTCCAGTTTGACTCCTGTCCTGAGAGGTCCCATATTCCCCTGTGTGTAATGAAATTATGTCATAACTGATGATGTACAGCTATGGAAACTGCTCTGGTTCTCCTCCCTTTCCTCTCTCACCTTCTCTCAAACTATAAAATAATTTTTAAAAATTAGATAAAGGAGACATAAGAGAGAAGAGCCACAAGCCTATTGGTACTTGAGTTGAAAGATGTAATCACTGTTAAGACCAGTTAAAACATAACTAATGAAAAGATATAATTGTCCCAATGAGACTTTTCTGAGTCATCTTAAGAACTTGAATGAATTACGTAAATGTTGAATATAGGTGCGATGTTGAGAGGATTGGCATTGTATTCTGATTAGTCCTGCCTGGACTAGGGTCTAAAGTCAAGCTGAACACTTCCTCTCAGTGGTGCTGGAGTTGTTGATGATGGATTCATCTCACATGCAAGTCTACAACAGGTGTCAGCTAGCCTGCTTCTTTAGCAGAAGTTCTGCTAAGGAGTAACTTCCTCTTTTATGGATAAGTCAGCTACTCAATTTTGTGGAGGGAGAGGACTCATGCAAAATGAAAATATAGAGCTTGTTCTTAAAAACTTAATAATTATAAGACAGTTATAACAAAGCAATAAAGCACAGCCAGGGCCCTTCTGAGAACAGGGTATAGGCTGCATGTCAGTAAAGTCAACATTCCTATTTTTGGATCCAACTTCTAGTATAAACTATATGAAACATTAAAATTTTGTAATATGCAATGAAGAAGTCTCAAGATGGCTGACTTAGCTTATGTAGCTTTTTTACTGATGTTGACTAATTCCCGGTTTCTCTAATGAGAATGAAAACATGCTGCCAATTACATTTTCTAGACCATTTACAAATCTCTAATCAGGTTCTTCACTTAAAGCAAACACTTCCCCACAAATTACAAAACTTCAAGACTTTTTGGTTCTGTTTCTGAGGTATATTTACTTTTTCACCATTCATAATACTTGTTACACAAATCTTTGTATGTTTTTAGACTCTGAGATACCTTGGATCCTGACATAGCATTGCATTGGGATTCTCATAAATACACACTAAGGAAGGATTTTCAGTAATTCTTCTTTCTCTACTTTCAGAAAGAATCCCTCTTCCTTGATATAGACATTAAAATTATGTTTTCCATTTATACACACTGATCTCAGTGTGATATTTGCTTCTAACTGACACTACTCAATGTTATGTGCCAGTGTCACTCCAATTACTCCTGTATATTAATTTTGATTGGACAGAAGGTGGCTCTGTGTGTTCTGACTTCCTGCCAGTACAATCAAATATGAGCTTTGGAAATGGGAAACAAATGTTACTTTCTAAACTCTGGTGAGGAGTGCATTCCTTATAACTTATTTTTAAAAGTGGGTTGTGTTTTAGCTAAGTGATTACAAATATCTTCAGTGAATAAAGGGTCTGGAATGGGTATCCCGTTAATATTCTGATCTTTCTAGTCCATGTATAATGTAATTTCAAAATTTTATCTTTCATTAGCCTCATTGTTAGGGACTTAATTGGATCCCCTTACAAAATTTATATGTTAAAGCTCTAATCACCAGGGTGAATATATTTGGAGAGGAGGCCTTTAGAAATATAATTAAGGTTAACTGAGGTCATAGGATGGGGTCCTAATTTATAGTACCAGTGTCCTAATAACAATATGAGGAGAGACCTTTCTCTTTTTCTCTCTCCTTCTTTAAGCACATTCAGAAGAAAGGTCATGTGAGGACAGTGTGAGAAAGCATCTTTAGAACTGTGAAAAAATAAATTTTTGTTTCTTAAACCACCCAATCTTTGGACTTCTCTTATGGTAGTCCTAGAAGATGCATAGACCCATTTTCCACATTTTATTGATTTTATAATATTTTTTCCTTTTAGAAAGAACTATTGTGAAAATTTGAGTGCAAAAGCAAATGGCAGTGGAAAAATATGACTGCATGGACTGGCTTGTCCTTAAGCCCTGGCTTGTAATAATGTACCTCAAGTTAAAATGGTGTAACCTATAGAATTCACAGGGGTTGCACAACCTAGTCATATTATAAGCTTTTCTCTTGAACTGAACAAAATTCTCATATTTCTACTCTACTACGTATGGGAAGTCAGCTATGATTTATAGTCACAATGTGTATAGTATATAGTGAGACTGATTTCCTCTTTTACTTACTAATATATTTTAACTGATTTTTACATTAAAATTACTATATTACTTTTTTGTTCTTGTATCTACCACTGTTTTGATGGGGAAAAATAAAATATATTGAATACACTTAAAATGCTTTCAGAGGGGAAGCTGGGATGGCTCAGTGGGTTAAGCACTCACTTTGTAGTGCCAGGGACTGAGGATCGAATCCCGGCCCCAGCCTGTGCAGATCCATATGCTGAACTGGGGAGTTCCCCCAGTTCAGTTCTCTCTCTGTCTCTGTATCTCTCTCTCTCTCTCTGTCAATAAAATAAAAAATATATATTAAAAAAATGCTTTCAGAGCCAGAAATATGTTCTGTTTGTTTTATTAATAATATGTACAATACCTATTCTAGTACTTGGTCTACAGGAGCTTTCTGATACATATTTGAATAATGAAGTGAGTCAATGAGTACTCATAAGTCATTCTCCAATTAAATCTCCTGGAGACATTTCTAAGTATGTTACCTCTATGAAACAGATAAAACAATGCAGTAAGATGTGTTAAATTTCAATAATTTGTTTAAGTCTCTGTGAAATATATTCTAGCTCTTGCTATGTATCCTACTATACCTAATGCTTATGCTCAAACAGCCTTACTCTATAAGTCCTGAAAATTAGCTCATCAAAAGGTGGATAGTTTATGTATATTATCCATGTTCAAATAATACATTTTTGTTAATGAATTAATACTGACTTCATGTCAAACAATTCTGTCTACCAGAGTTTCTGTGAGTGTCAAAGATTCCATATTCCCCAAACACAGAATGCTAGTGATACCTGAAATAAATAATAAATATCAATTCTAGGGTCTTTCTATTCTCTCTCTCTCTTCCCCCACCTTTCCCTCTCCCTCTCCCTCTCCCTCTCCCTCTCTCTTTATCCTAAACAGAAAACTCAAGATTCTGTCAAAGGAAACAATTAGATTTCATTCAGCCAGAGCAATATTGCTATGTTAGGTGCAAATTATATTAATACTAGAATATCAACAAGAATCAACCTCCCTTTCTTTATTATTACGGTGTATAATTTACAATTAAACTTTTTGTTTGTTTGTTTTTGCTCCAGTGAAATAAATACTTAGGTTGTATAGGTATTTTCTCTGTACTATTAAGGTATACTCTTTTTTGTTTGTTTGTTTCAAATGAGAGATACAGTCATAACTTCTTGACAAGAGAGAAGTTGACTATAGGATTAGAGGATATTAAATTTTTTGTCTATCTAGAATCTACTTTTCTGAATATAGCCTTGGAGTAAGAACCCAAAGAAATTCACCTGTTGTGTAGAACAACTTTTTTTTTTTTTTTAATATTTATTTATTTATTTATTTATTTTTGACAGAGAGAGAGAGAGAGAGAGAGAGAGAGATACAGAGAGAGACAGAGAGATAACTGAACTGGGGTAGCTCCCAGTTCAGCACATGGTTCCGCACAGGCCGGGACCGGGATTCGATCCCTGGTCCCCGGTGCTGCAAAGTGAGCGCCCCACCCACTGAGCCATCCCGGCTTCCCCATAGAACAACTTTTGATAGGCTCTTTAGGTATGGTTAATTACCAGTATTTAATTCTCATACCAACATGACAAGGTGTATATAATTATCTCTACTCCAAAGAAAAAGAACTAACTTGGAGTATTGTATACACACACAGCTAGGAAGTGCTAGAGCTGGGATTAATACATTGGTCTCTTTGGTATTCTTTTCAATCAAATTACAAGTAAGAAGTAATTGAAGTGGCATACAATGAAGTATTATTGATATCTTAGGTGTTGTAATGTTTAGGCTTAAATTAATGATTGCATTTAGAATAAGTATTCCCCTTTTTGTCAATTTTCATGGAAAAATTTGAGGAGTTGGAATAGATTATGACCATAAACTTGTCACCTATTGAGTACATTTTTTGTGTGTAGCAGATAATAGGATAAGCACTTTACATGCCTTAGTTCATATATTTCTCAGAAAAAAAAAATAATGTAGATGTTGCTATCTATATTTTACAGATAAGGTCAGTGGGGCTCAACTTATTCTAGGTCACATAACTTTGGGTCACAAAGGTGGCCTCATACCACATATTTGATTTTAGAGCCACATCCTTTATTACCACTCTCTTCATATACAGAAGTTCAGATTCCTCTGCAAGACTAGCTTTTTCAGGCTTGATCACAGGCCCTAGGTCTGCAAAAGGAGTTAAGGTGGGGCTCAGTTTTGGGTAGGGCTAAAACAGGGCTGTGCTTCTGCTGAACATGCAAAATGATGAGAGTATACTGAAAAATAAGTATGGATTGAATAGTCTGATTTAACAGGAGCATTTATGCAACCTGAGATAGCTAAAGTCATAGGATCATGTTGCATCTTGAAAACTGGGAAATCCATTTTGTAACTCTGGGTAGTCACCAGAAATTTAAAAACATATTTTTTGTCTTTATTTATTCTTTTACATAGAAGTGTTCTTAGTCTTTATTCTAGGAGCACAGTCATTTTTTATTTTTCTTAAATTGTTTTACAGTTCACATTAACATTTTGTAATGCCACCTTAACATTTTTGTCTGTGTTCTGTAAACAACCTGCTATCTTTGTAGAGATACTTGTTAATGACAAACCACTTTGTCATTAAACTCTTAACTAGCCATCTGGAGACTTTCATGGGTGATTTTCCACCATTTCCTCCCATCCTATTCTCTCTCAAGTCTCATTACCATTCTTATTTTATTAAGAGTCTGGTGGTCACTCTTAATCCTTTCCTACTTCTAACCTTCAGAGTAGGGCTGCCCAATATATGAGTGGTAACTGTTATTGATGTGTAATTATTTAAAATTAAATTTATAAAAATTATATAAAATTAAAAATTTAGTTTCTTAGTTTACTAGCCACAGTTAATGTGGCTAGTGGCTGCCATACTGAACATTATTGAATGTTGTAGTGTTATAGTGAATACCTGACATTCTGCATGTAGCCTTCCTACCTGGCATTCTGCACATAGCATTGTACTTTCCATTATTGTGCCGCTAGTCCAGCTCTGTGATTTCTCCAGTTCCCCCTCGAATTTTCCATTGCTGCAGGTGCCCCTGGCTATTGTGATTGTGCAAGGGCCCCTGGCAACTGTAAACCCTTCACCTGTTTTGACTGTAATTTTCCATTGCCGCAGGTGCCCCCGGTTATTGTAATTGTGCAGGTGCCCCTGGCTATTATAAACCGCTCACTTTCTGCATTCAGGGTGATGGGTTTTTAAGAGACATTAGTCCTCCATGGTCATCGGCTTATAATAAACTCAACTTGCTTATGAATTTGGCTCTCCTATGAACTTGTCCCACCTGGGTTATAACAGTAGCTATAGAATATTTTCATCATTACTGTAAATTCCACTGAGTAGCATTGTTTAGAGTTTTGATTTCTTAGAGAAAATGTCCCTTAATGAATGTTGTGGTAGATTACTTTAATTTTTATGTTTCCTCCATTGCATGTCACTTTATGGGGTGCCCTATGTATACTGTTATTCCTCACAAAAAAAATTATATAAAATTTTGCCCCACAGCTGTCACGTTTGCCCCTATGACTTGCTTTGCTCAATGAACTGTTTAGCTTCTAAGAGGAAACTTGAACAGCCAATGCTTACTTTTCCATGTGATCTTTTTTGTCAGTCATGATACAAGCAGTGTTTGAAAATGAAACTGCTTCTAAGCCCCTGAGTGAAGGTGACATGGAGTAGAACTAAATACATCATAATCAGTATTTAATGTGGAGAAAAATAACCTCGTGATGTATCAACTCACTATTTTTAGTATCATTTATCACATACTACTTTGACATCAGCTGTTGGCTCACAAGTTATGACTCATCAAGGGCCTTGGTGCATTCTGGTTTGACTCTTAACTTGGGTTGCACTATATTCCAGCCACTGGCCTTTTTACACCTGTTGACTCTTGTTTTATCAACTGCCTGGGGTCATGCTGCATTTCAGCTCATGTTCCCAGGCCTGTACCTCACTCCCTCTTCTGCTGGACTCCAGGTCATGCTCCACCTCCCCATCTCCACACTTTACCTTTCCCTTCTCTTCTGACCGCCTCCTTTTCTCTGACCTTTAGGTGTTCACTGGCAATGAGTAGGTCTCTCAGCTGAGGCTATGTGTTGTTTAGAAATTTCTTTGTTGAATTTTAATTGCTCAGTGTGTTGTGTTTTCTAAAAGAGGTTTCAAGAATCTCTTCTCACGTCATTATCTTGATGACCCACATGGGTCCATAGAATTTTGAAACCATCAGCGATACATCTGTGTAAAATGGATTTTGAGGTAAAATACCCTGAAGAGAAGATCATTATCCCTATGTGATTTAAACAGTACTTGTCCAAAGATAAAATGCAATGGCACTGATACTAAAACTATGTAAAGATTGAGAGGGCAGCTTCATGTATATGACTTCTGCTTCCCTAGCTGTAAAGTGAATGTCTTGCATAGATGAGATTACTGGCTTTAATTTGTGGATTTTTAAAAACAAAATTATAGACACAATACTATTGTTAAACATTGTGCAGAATAGTCCATATGTAGGGCATAAAAGAAAAAGAAGTGTCAAGAAATTGGAAACGATTTTAAATATAAGAATTATATAAGGTATTTTCTCTGCTTGTAATAAAATTAAATTAGAGATTAATGAAATACAAATTTGAGATTTGAACACAGATGACCCAAAGGGGAACATATTGCATATGTTGTTCTCATGGTTAGCAAACTCCTAATTCATATCTAGAATTGTATCTGGGGCTGAACAAAAGTTAATTAGAGAGAAATACAGTGGCATTTGAATACCTCTTAAAATATATATACCCATATATTACAGTTTTTGATTAGCTTAACTAATCAACTCAGGTCACCATAAGGTATGTATTGAAGTCATAGAGAAGAATTTCCACAGTTTTGGTTTTCACTGAGTATTAAATGGTTTTTGGTTAATGTTAATCATTAGCTGTAAGAACTAGATACTGAACGCTCTCCTAACAGTGAGAGTCAGAATATATAGAACTTGCTTAAGATTGTTGGTTAGTGTTAGCACAGATATTAACTAAAGGAAAGAGAGAAAAAAAAATAGATGACTTAATAATGATTAACATGGTATTAAGGTAGTCATGACTTAAATAAAATATTTTGGGTTTAGGGCCATGAGTATAATAAAAATAAATACCTTTAGGGATAGGGGAAAGGGTGTTTAGAATTTTATTGTTTTCCAAAATAAGGTAACTGGACTCTGTGACCATCATACTGTGCAAGGACTTGCTTTATCTATTTGAGTGATAAGAATTGGATTAATCAGCTTATATCATTTTTAACTCTACTCCTCACATTTACCATAATGAGCGAACACATATAGTTTGAGGGGAAGATTTGTTTCTGAGTTTGTACTTCTGGGTTTATCTTCTTGATCCTCTTAATATTATTACCCTGTATACTTTACAGAATTCAAATCAGAAATAAAGGAAATTGAATTGCTACTGACATTTTAAATAATGAAATGTCCCTGAGCTCTGTTGCTCAGTTGTTGTTGTTTTTAATCTCAGCAAATTTCCCTCTTAGCATTAACTCATCTGCCATGTTATCCCAGAATATTGTTGAGAAAATTTTCACTGGTTTCTTCAAACTGAAGAGTCCAGTTCCTTCTTGAGCTATTTCATGGCATGCTGAAGCTATGTGACTATGTAATGTTTTCTTTCAATTCTCCCTCCACTTCTAATTCTTTAGGCTGTTATTATATTTATATAAAAGGATATTTTACATGAAAATAGAAATCTAATTTAGCCAAGAAAGAATAATGGATATAAGACAGCTTCTTCATGTAATTTTTTATTTATTTAGAGTGGAAGGTATATGATTCAGTTAATGGTCCTTGCTATCATTCCGTAGATCTACCATGTGCCTCCTACAGCCGTTTTCACTTCTATGTCTTTTTTTTTTAAGATTTATTTTTATTGTTTTTGACAGAGAGAGAGAGAGATACAGAGACAGAGAGAGAGAGAAAAGGGGGAGGGCTCAAAACAGTCTCCATAGTTGCACATCATTTGTTTTTCCACATAGTTTTATTCCACAGGTGTGAGTGGGGCTGCACAGGGCAGAAACTGTGCCGGGGTCTTCACCCTGGTGAGAACTGAACTGGGGGTACTCCCCAGTTCAGCATATGGGTCCACACGGGCTGGGGCCAGGATTCGATCCTCTGTCCTCGGGGCTGCAAAGTGAGTGCTTAAACCACTGAGTCATCCTGGCTTCCCAATTTCTTAAATAATTATAAATGTTAATACTGTTTGTGTCAGTCATATGGCAAACATTATTTACATATTATTTCTAATCATCTCAAGAATCCTGCCACTTATACATTACGGTCTCCATTCAACAGATGAAAGAACAATTATTATTAAATGCTAACCACTTGGTTTAATTGCTATAGTAAAGTGAGGAGTCAAAACTGAGATTCAGACACGGGCTAGACCAAAGTTCTGGATTTTCTACCACACCTTGTGGAATGATGTGTTCACTTTTAGCTTCTTGAAATGAGTCAATTGCCAGTCCAATAATTGTGCTATAGAAATCTCCTTTCTCTATAAAATTTTCTTGATCTGTTTATTTTTTAAGTATTAATTTCTTACCGGAACTCCTTACACTGTACCATTTTTTAAAAATTACTTCCTCACTGAGATTGAAAACATCTTAAGGCAGATTTCTTAGTTTGGTTTCTTAGAAAAGACTGTAAGATGAAACTTGAGTGCACATGTTTTATTAGTGAGTATTTTTAGGAGACACATCAGCAAGGAAGCAAGGAAAGCAGAAATGGCAGAGGAAAAATCTAAACTGTGGCCTCTGTTGATATTGCAGAGGCTCTGGGTGAGCATTCTGAGTTATATTTTATTGTGACAAGGGACATTGCCATCTGTGATAAACAGTTGATAGTTACAGAGGACAGAGGATTTGTGTGTCACCCTAAAGAGAGGATGTGAGCGGACCCCAATATAACCTACAAAAAGGATGCATCTATTGATTAAATAAACATTGTGTACCAGGGGCTTTCTTATGTTTCTGATTCAAACCATTATCTCATGAAGCCTATATTCTCATAAAGGGAGAAGCAGGATACATAGGTACAATGGAATGAGCAATTCCATATGAACATTATGTTCAATATTCCACAGAGTGGCTGATGAAACGATAATCCTAGTCTGTGGAAAGAATACAATACCACTAAGGTATTGATGACTGAACTCAGTCTTAGAAGATGGATAAGAATTTGTGGGCGAAGGTCCCTAGAGTGGCATACAATGCAAGTTTACTGTTTCTACATTTTTGTATTTCTAGTACTTGTTCATTATCACACACACTAGTTTCTAAAAAATTAATTTTTCTCTGATATATATTTGCTACATAGTAGATGCTCAATAAATATTTATGAAATAAATATACAAGTGTTGAGTTATGAGACTATCATGTCAATAAACAAATCAAAACATTCTTTCAGTTTGAAGTAATTAGGAATATGGAACTTTGGGGTCAGTAGAAATCTGAAGAAAAGTTTGACCCTATCTTCTGAGCTCCTGCTATTCCACAGAGAGCTAATTATTACAGTGCATTGTATTCAGCTAGTTTTTTTTGTTTTCAATTTAGCAACTCTTATGTGAATTATTCTTATTAAACTGAATAAAGCTAACATATACTCAGTGCCACCCATGTTTCTACAACTCAATAAAATAATCAACACCAGGCTTTAAAAATCACAAAGCATTCTATTTTGATATTTTGTTATTATTGAAATGTTCTTTTTTATCTTAAAATATTTTTTATTGTTAAATTTCTTGGGGTGACATTAGTTAGTAAAAATTACAGAGGTTCCAGGTATACAATTCTATAGTAGGAGCATAACGAAAGAAATCATTGAAGAAAGCAAAGAGACAACCAAATGAATGGGAGATAATATTTTCAAACAATGCCTATGATAAGTGGCCAATACTGAAAATATGCAAATGACTCATACAACTTAACAAAGACAACAACAACAACAATAATCCAATTGAAAAATGGGCAGGGGACCTGAATTGATACTTCTCCCATGAAGACATACAAATGACCAACAGATATATAAAAAGGTGCTCAACTTCACTAGTTATTAGGGAAATTCATATCAAAACCACAATGAGATTCCGCCTCACATCTGTTAGAATGGCTATAATCAACAGGACAAGGAAGAACAAATGCTGCAAAGGCTGTGGAGAGAAAGGAACCCTCATACACTGCTAGTGGGAATATAAATTGGTGCAAATATAAATTGGTGCCACCGCTATGGAAGGCAGTATGAAGGTTCTTCAAAAAATTAAGAATAGTTACCATTTGACCAGGAAAACCTGTTCTGGGCATCTACCCCCTCCCCCCCCCCCCACCAAGTGAAAACTTTAGTTCGCAAAGATATATGTATTTTAATGTTCATTGCAGCATTATTTATGGTGGCCAAATCCTGAAAACAGCCAATGTGTCTTTTGATATATGACTGGATAGAGAAGTTGTGGTACATTTACACAATAGAATATTATTCAGCCATAAAAAAGATGAAATATGACCACTTATGACATGTATGGGCCTTGAAATCATCAAGCAAAGTGAATAAGCCAGGCAGAAAACAACAACAAAAAACAAATGAACAAACAACAACAACAACAAAATCTAGAACCATAGAACTTCACTCAGATGTGTAGCATAAAACTGAAAGCAACAAAGAAACAAAGGCACATGGATATGGTCAATAGTTTAACAGTTGCCAGAGGGTGCCCAATACTTTGGATGTAAGAATCATCATTTTTAATTTTAGGGAACGTATGTTTCTTACATAAAATGGGTTTTAATGAAATAAGTTGGAAGGTTATACATGGAAAAATTCATGGATTATACAACTGAGTAGAGGAAAAATAAATTGTATATTGTTTCAGAAAGCAAGAACATTCTTCACTTGCTCAAGCATCATGTCCATGCTGGAAAATATTAGTATATATGGATAGAAGAAATAGACAAGGTCAAATGATGGAGGCCAATAAAAACCTATTCTAGAAGAGAGGAGTTTTGTCTTTCAACAGTTATACTCCTCAAGTAAACAATAGTAATTTCTGATTGGTGTGGGGTGGTAGTGACAATAGTCCAGTGATACCTTGGAGAGTTTTAGCTGGCAATAGTATATGCATCTGACTCACTTGAGACAAAAAGAAGGCAGGGAAACCAATTAACAGGATAAAGTCAGAAAACAGATGATAAGAACTTTTGCAAATATGGTATACAAAAAAAAAATGTTAAAGATATAAACAGCAAAGATATTAGTCTCTGAACCATCCCATTCAAGGGAAGCCATTCCTAGGAATCTGACACAAGGTTTCACAGAAGAAGACACCTTTTTAAGTTCAAAACTGTTAACCAGCAAGTCTCCAGAGTTGTAAGCAAAGTATAAGGACTTAGCATGACAAGATGTCTATACTTGACTTGAGTAATTTTGTGCAGCATATTATGATAAATATGATGAGACATTTGATCAGCTCCTATAATATGAAGAGAATTTTAATATAGACCAAAGAATTGAGTTTTATGAGTCTTGTGAGGTCTGAGGATCCTTGCCAGAGAATGATATGATTAATCAAAAGTTTAAAAGATCTGCATTATACCACTGAAAAGCAAAGAGTGGGCAACTGCCAGATCATGGTAAGAATTTTGAGAATCTTAAATAAAAAAATTGCCATGTAGAACAGAAAACAATGTCTAAGGTATTAAAGAGAAAAAAATTACATAGAACTAGGTAAATGACTAGATATGAAGTGAAGAATTGAGAGAATAAGATAGTGTAGCGAGCACTGGCTAGACGTCCACCAAGCTAGTTCCTCTCCCTTTGCACAGAGTTAATTTAATTTCCTTAATTATTTTGCAGCTGGGTAGAGCTATGTGAAAATTTCTTGCCAGTGGAATATAAACAGAAATGATCGTGGGCCAGAGAATTGAAGAAGGCATCTTTTCTCTGTGTTCTCTTTGATTCTTTAGTTAGTTGTCTGGGTAAGGTTAGGATGACCTTGGAGCCACAATTAGAAAATGGTAAATCCAATAGCTAAATGTAGCTCATATTCTCAAATGATTGTATGGAGCCAAGACCCCACTCATCTATAATGACTAATGTAAATGGGAAAGACCATAGGTGTGTGTGAGCATGTGTGTGTGTGTGTTAAAACTGAGGATTTTAGCTGTATTTTTTTTTTAAGATTTATTTTATTGTTTGAGAGAAGGTAAGAGAGAGAGAGAGAAGAGAGGGAAGGAGAGAGAGAGAGAGAGAGAGAGAGAGAGAGAGAGAGAGAGAGAGAGAGAGAGAGAGAGA
>PVKE010032654.1:0-18363 GCA_004027555.1 Craseonycteris thonglongyai
GTGAAATATTGAAATCAAATTATCAGCCATACTGTGCATTTTTATAACAACTTTTTCATATTTACGAACAAATAGTACAACAACTTATACATTGCAGTTGATAAAAAAATTAAATTGCATTTTAAGTTAGTAAAAATCTATCTTGAAAAAGTGTCGGAAAATCGAATTTTTTAGGTACCGCATGTACAGAATGCTGCTAAAAGTTGGGTCTGGAAATTTATTTTCTTCATGAGCCTATATCTCGAAAACTTAATAAGTGATTTAAAAAATACAAAATAGTTTTGAACATATATTTTACTTATCTACACATACCTCACTGGAATGCACCTTATACTGAAACACAGCGTATAAACATAGTATGCATTTCACACCCCTTCTTCCCCCTTAGACTACGCCTATGACAACAAGTCGATGATCGCGACACACTTTTAAGATAAAAAGTAGATCTTATATACAGAAAAGTTGGCCACCCCTGCCCTAGAGCATAGTGACACCTCCTGCCTGCTAATCTGCCCCTCCTCCTCCTTCGTACCTTTCCTAACCCTGCAGGTGGCCCTATGCAGTTGACCTTTGCAGCCCATCGCTCTCAGCCTTGTAGAACAGGGGTCCCCAGCCTCCAGGCCACAGACAGTCCTGGCCTGGTAGCGACCAGGCCACACAGCAGGGTGCGAGTGATTGGCAGGCAAGGGAGTGAAGCTTCATCTGTATTGACAGCCGCTCCCCATTGCTCACATGACCGGCTGAGCTCCGCCTCCTGTCTGATCAGCGGCGGCATTTGATTCATTTGTATATTTCATTATGTATTACAGTGTAATAATCATAGTAATAAAGTGCACAATCAATGCAATGTGCTCAAAACCATACCCCCCTCCTGCCCATCTGTGGAAAAATTGTCTTCCACAAAACCGGTCCCCGATACCAAAAAGGGGGACCCCGGCTGTAGACTGTCGACCCCCCAGCTCCAGCAAAGCAGCTATTGGAAATGGCACTCGGATGAAGGCTTGGGGGATGAACTGACCCCCTTGTGCTTAGTAATTCTACTCAAGGGGGAAGGAACAAGGAGAGGGACCTCAACAGATCTACCTAGTGCATGGGCTGCCCACCCTCCAAAAAAAATTTGACTTGAAAGTAAAGCTCAGGAAGACCATGACATTTGGAAATTGCCTTTGAATTAGAGCAATTAGGATGAGCCACATTCCCCATTACCACGGATTAGTACGAGTTAGGGGTCAGAACCCATAATTCTTATTTTAGTTTGCACATAACTGACGGTGTGGTGGCATGGATGACAATCTCCCCAAGTTGTGGTTTCCTGATCCGGCAGGAAGGTCTGTAATTCCAGCCCCCACCGCCTTGCTTCACCGGGATACGAGGATAAAGTGCAGCAGGGCAGCCTCCCCTTCATCCTAGAGCCACGCAGGGCTTTTCTGTCGGGAGTGAGGCTTGTGGGAGAAGCCAGGTGACAAGTGAGTCATGACCCCTGCAGAGGGAGGGCAGTGGGGTGTGGAAATCCAGGCACAAGGACGTGGGGAGAGATGGGTGTGTAAGGGTTTGGGGGAGGATATTGGGCACCTTTCCTTGGTCTTGGGCTCTGTCCTGTAAGGACCCTGACTTGTTTGCTCCTGAGGACCCCAGATAAGCAGATAAGTGTCCTGGGTCTTACCTCCCAGTCACTCTGAAGAGTGCACAGTTGCTTAGAGACAGGAGATGGCCCCTGATATGAAGATAATGTTGTCAAGGAAACCAGGCCACACATTCCCTTGTTTTTCTTCAGGTTGCCGGACAGAAGAGTACAGGATTTTTGCTGACAACTGGAGGACACGTCTCTTCTTTTCTGGGTGTGTTGTCCAGGACACAGCCAAGTTAGTACCCGAGTTGACGAGAACAGGGTGTTGATTGAGTCTTGCCTTTTTCTTTTTATATCAGTGGGTACTTCCTGATACAGACAGAATTAAGTAGCCATTTTAATTCCGATTTTTTTTTTTTTCAGATGTGTGGTCCCCAGGACCCAGTGTCCCTGTCTTACACAACTTGGCGTCACTAAATTCTGAGCGTTCGTTTATTGACCGAGCTTTTCTCTCGCCTCGGCATTGCGATTTTCTGTTTTGGGGATTCTCAGCAGCAGCGTCGCCCTGTTCCGCTCATCGTTGCTTGTCTGCGTGTTTCAGGGGTTGGTCGTCAGTAAGCCTAGACATCTTCCTCTTCCCTATGGTGTTTGCGATTCTGCAAACAAACTTCCTTTTCACCGTCATTCATCCTCAAACGACTCCTCGTGGAAGCTGCTGGAGTTCACGTCTTCTGTGGGCTCAGGGCGTCAGTGGGCTGAAGCATTGCGGGGCCCCGTGCAGGGGCAGAACCCCAAATGCCCTCCTTCCCCCCGGGCACAGGTGACGAAGGGTTCTGCAGTTACCAGGGGTAGCAATTTTAGCTCCTGATGCTGAAAGCCTGCTGGGAGCTTGAGGAGTCGCGTGTGTGCGTGTGTGTGTGCACACACACGTGTGTGCATACGCCCTCACCCTCTGTGGCCAAATACATACTTTCTCCTAATGGTAGCCTGAACTAAGAGGTAGATCCCTGGTCCTCCTCACGGCCCTCCCCCCCGGCTGTGTGTGCCTCTTGACAGCATCATGTGTTTTCTGGGTCCCTCCGGCCTGTTTCCTCATGCCATCCCCTGAGCTTACACACGTCTTCTGTTCCACACGCCATGCTGTCCCTTTGCTGAGTCCTTGGAGTCTGTCCAACCCCAGCGCTCCATGGGGGAGTTGGCTGCTCCACCACTGAGGGGTCCGATGCCATGATGCTGAAAATGTAGAGACAGGGTGCCCCGGAGCAGAGAGGATGACGTAGGAAACTCTGTGTGTGTGTGTGTGTGTGGGAGGGGGGGTGAGTGCTGTGGGGGGCAGGGCAGGAAGGGCAGACAGGGGCAGTTAGACAGGAGAAGGCGCACAGGGGCCCTGGCTCACCCTGTCATTTTGGGGTACGTTGTGAGGGTGCCCTGAGCTGTCAGAACGCAGCAAGGGAGAGAGGGCGGGATAAGGAGCATGCTTGGAGGGGCTTGCAGGGCCCGAAGGTGCCCTTGTCTCACTCTGAGTAGCAGGTGACAAATGTCTGTGTGAGGTTGGGTCACCCCAATAATCTAATCAGGGTTCCAGATGACCTTTTGGTTATAACCCAATTCGGTTACGTGGAAGATCATTTCAAAGTCCCGAAGGGAAGAGAGGGAGTGATTATTCTACAGACGGCGGTTTCTCCTACACCTACCTTTTCTCACGGGAAGCAGGCCCATTCCATGGTGATTCTCCGTAGATCCCATCCCTACATGGTCCTTGCCCCCCACTTCACGTATGCTGTGGAGGTCACAGAGTGACGTCTTTTCTGGCCTGAGGATGCCAGCTATGAACTGAAAGTGAGCCAGGCTGCGGTGTCTCGCCCGCCTTTAGCTGGTGTGCTCCCACCTTTAGCATGTGTGGAGGCCCAAGGGGGAACGCGGGAGCCAGCATGGGTTTGGGGGTACACAGCATGGAGGACAGGAGTTGGTTTCCTCCTCTCAACACAGAGAGGGAGTTGAGGACAAGGCATGGGGAAGTAGGTATTCTGTATAGTTTAAGGAATAACCTTTTCACAGAACCAACTGAAAATACTGTGGTTTGTCTTGGGAGGCAGTGACATCATCATAACCCACATCTATTGAGCACCTCCGATGGGACAACCTGCTCTTCTCACTTTCCAGGGAGAGATCCCAGGGTCTGCCATCGGTAGCCGTTCCCGCCTCTGACGTAAGACCTAAAGGCTCCCAAGAACCCTTGGAGTCAGAAGACACTCTTGATCCAGCTCATTCCTTTCTTGCCCAGACCAGAGTTTAGCAGGAACCGGTTACTTATGTATTAATGGATTAGAAGTGAATTTTTCTTTTGGAATAGGGACTGTTTTTCATCTCTCTCCGCTTAAGCTTTGGGCTGGGCTCTGGTGTATGAAATCTAATCTCCGCTACCAGGAAAGGATTATTGACTTGAACGCGTCCCTAAAATCCATTAGGCACTCTGGAGTGTTAGTTGGGGATGATAGATTTCACCGCTGTGCTGGTGACAATTTGGGTTTGTTATATCTGAGAGGAGCTGTTCTCTGTGTGCAGCCAACTGGGGTGGGGATGAGAGGCCCCACCCCCAGCTGTGATTGACAGAAGCGTCTGTAGGTCTAGATCGCCTCTGCAGGCCTGGACTATATCCTTCGACCCCCATTGCTTTCCTTCAAATGCTAGTTTTGCTTTCACAGATCATTTGCAAGTGCTCTTCATTTCCAGATGTACTGCTTCTAATTAAGAAAGGGAATTGGATGTACTTGTGCCTGGCTAATTTTTCTTTCTCCTTGGCACGGGGACAGGGGTAGGAAGGAAGAGCAAAAGAAGGAGCTACGAGATGTTTAAAAAGATAACTCTGCTGCCACCCACAATCGAAGCTGTGTCCTGGAGTTCACTCCTATCCGAGGTGTAGGGAATCCCAAGTTCAAGTCCAAACTGAAGAGCACAGTCGTGGACATATAACTAGACCCTGCAAGTGGGCAGCCACCTTCAGGAGCTTCTTGCGGCCCAAGGAAATGTGGGCAGGCGATTCTGAACGAAGCAGGTGGGACTTTGAAGACCAACAAAGAACTACCCCAATAAGTCTCCATTCAAGGTTACGGTTGTGATTTAGTGTTCGTGTCCTCACAGTAGCAGATTCTCAAGTGTGGACCCTTCATCTGTGATGTTTCTGCGGCTCGACCACTCTGCCCCACACATCAGCGCTTGTTTCTGTGTTGCTTAAAAGCACATTCTCTTCTTGTGTGGTTAACCCCTTCCTTTTGCGATCTTCCAGATGCAATTAAATTGCTTAGGCATCTTTAGAATAGGTTCTAGCCACCCCTAGACTCTAGATTCTCAGGCATTCAGGTTCATATTAATTTCTTTTATTCTCTGATTTTAAACAGCAGCCAAAACGTCTTGGATACAATAGTGCCAGTCCACCCAATTGACTGCCTTCGTACTTGTCTTCCTTAGGCATGGTCTCTGGTTAAATTAAGGTGACCTTGGGAAGTAGCTTTCTCTCCACACATAATATGTGCAGTTTAGGTTTCTTTCTTTCTCTTTTCTGGTCAGAGGAAATGCAATATCATTTCTCCTAAGGCCAATTTGGGTTACAGAAGAAAAGGCAGCTGATTCAGTGACCCTTTAGGCTGGCTGGTAGAAATGGGTAGTAATGCTTTCCGAAACCTTGCATTGTTGGGCACTATATTGCTGATAGTATTTTCATTGTGGATGCAATTTTATAGCTTCATAGATAGAAGGCTTTGCTTTAGATCTGATCTATTTTATGGCAGAATAAGGCTTTTTCATTTCACAGCGTCAGCTAAATTCATCTCACTGAGCTGGCTGGGTACAAAAGACACGAGTAATGTGGGCTGCGCCCGCCGACTGCTTCTCATCCCGTCCGGGGAGGGAGGATGAGAGGGAGAAAAGTGTGTGTCTGACCGGAAAGGAGGAAAGAGATAGAAGACCTTTTTCTTTAAAGAAACAATCTCAGCTTTTCCCCAGTGGTCAAAGAATTTTAGAATTGGAATGGACCTCAAAGGTAATGTCGGTCACCCCCCTGTGTTTTAAGAGGAAATTGAAACTTCAAGAAAGTGTGACTTGCTAAAGATCCCACCTCAATAGCAGAGCAAGTAGAAGAAGGACTGAGCTATAAAATGTCACAATGACTGCACCTCTCGTTCGCACAGGTGCCCGGTCCCTCCCCTCGCTTCTGTAACCCAGTTAGGTGGCTATGAAGACGGTACATCCCTTTTACCCAGAAAAACCTTTTCCCACTGAAATGACAGTAAGGAATAGAAACTAGATACCTGTAAGGACCAAGACATTGAGTAGTGAGGGGTCAGCAGATGTTTGGAATATGGAAAGCAGATGAAAGAGGGCTAATTGGTGGACTTACAGAAGACAAAGACCCAAGCTCAGTGCCTGCAGGAGGAGGGCCCCCAAGCCACACGACATGTGCTGTGTCCCTCCTGGGAAGCCTTGAGTATCCAAGGCGTCCGGCTGGGAGTAGAGTGGGGACAGGAAGGGGCAGTCAACAGCACAGTTGATTGTAACCTGTATCAGGAGTACTGAGATCTTGATCTCACACCAAACATTCGGATAGTCACCTCTCCTGTAACGTGGTAGGAGGAATATTTATTATCCAGATAGGTGGACCCAAGGAGGCACTTGGCTCATGAATCACCGGAGAGGGCCGGCTGGAGAGGCCAGGGAGAGATGACAGAGGTGGTCAAAGTCAGTGTAGGGAACAGTGACCCCAAGAATGGCCGTGTCCTCTAGGGAGGACAGGAAGGGACTTGTGGCTAGAGAAATGGAAGGCTCTCAGACAAATGATTGCCAGCCACTGGCAGTGGGGAGTCTTATCTACCAAACGGATGACCTCACGTATTCAGGGGATGGGTTAGTTTTAAAAATAGATCCCTATGTTTTCTCCAGGGCCATTGGGACAAGATTCTCCAAGGCCACTTTGCTGACAGTGGAAGGGGAGGAGGACTACCGCTCCCAGGCCTCTTGGGCTCCTCACCCCGCTGGGGGTGGGGGGCTGCAGAAGACCCACCAAGGAGCCCCCATGAGTGCAGGGCCCAGAGCAGGCCCGATGACCCCGTGTCAAGGCAGTTCTGGGTTCGGAGGGTCTTCCTGGTGGGTGGATCCTCGTGTGTGCACCGGACACAGTCCTGGGACCACGGCTTTCAGTCAGATGAAGGTGGAGATGGTAACGGTGAGATGCTGCCATGCGAGTGCTGAGTGCGTGAGGGAGGGGGTGTCGGTGGCAGGGAGTGGGGTGAGGGGGGTACAACCAGATGAACTCTCTCTTGAGTGTTTGTGCTGGGAAAGCAGAGGCCAGACATAAACTTCATACATGCCTAGCATGTCCGGGAGGCTTTCTAAGCCTGTTCCCCCTCCCCAAATGCCTTCTAAGTCCATCCTGTGAGTTGGGGAAACAAAGTAGATAATGCAGATGGGCAGCAAGTGAGCCGCTGGGCTTTGTCTGGGAGCCTGATAGAATTCACTCTCCGCCCCTGCAAGCGGGTGCTTGTACGGCTCAGCAAGGTCGCTAAAAGCTCATCCGATGTGAGTACAGCTGGATGAGGTGACATCAGGGGTACAGGGGCTCTGGATTCCAAAAAAGATATCAGAAAACTCCCGCAGTACGTGGGCTTGACCCGTAAATGCCTTAGTCTGGAATGCCTTTTATTCCTGGTCTCTGCCTGATTCTAAGAAATCTGGTCGTCTGTGTCCCAGACCTTCGTTGGAGGAGGGAGAAAACCCCAAAGGAAACGTGAACGGGGCGAGGGTCTAGCTTAAGGTGACCAGATTGTAACATGGGTAAAGCGGGACACCATTGCCCGGGGGAGAAGGGGGTTCTTGATTAAAACTTGGGTCTATCTCCCGCCGTTCCCTAGCTTGTCGTGCATTCTTTCCAAAAATCGGGACTTTTTAAAAACACCGCAGGACGCGGGACAAATTGTTAAAAATCAGGACTGTCCCGCCAAAAGCGGGACGTCTGGTCACCTTAGTCTAGCTCTACACAGGCCTCCTGCCAGCAGCGAGATAAGACAGCAGATGTCATCGTGACAGTGAGTGGGATACAAACTCGGTGACCATGTGCCATTCACACAGGCGTCACCTCAGTGAACAGGCCAGAAGAAGAAGCACTCATGGGGACCCGATGTCCCCTCCCAGGTGCCTGAGGCCACCACGTTCCATGGTTTCCGCCCGAACCGCCGGCAGCATTTTCCGGAGCAGCATCGGTCGTTCTGCATGTGGATTTGAAGCCTCCCTCTCTGGCTCCCGGAACCATGGCGATACATAGAAGACACTTAAGGCAGGGCTGTGGTCCCTAACCCCAGGTAGCTGAGCGGCCGGGGAGCGAGAGTGGAGTCACATATATAAAAATAGAGAAGAATAAAGAGCAAAGATGTATCTGTCACTGTGCTAACACCTGCAGGTCCTGGTGGGCTGGAAGGTCCCGGGGGTCTTGACCTTGGATGCGCCCGTGAAAGAGTGCTCCGATGAAATGAGGAAGGAACCAGTGTGGCATGAAGGGTGGAACTCCCAACAACTGCCCTTACCGGGCGGAGGGGAAATGGAGGATTCAGGTGGGGGTCCTGGGAGTAAAGGACAACCCCTTCCAAAGTGACTGCAGTCCGTCCTGCTTGGCCCTCCTGCAGATCCGTGCGGTAGTGACCTGGAGCCCCTTCCGTGGTCCGGTGGGAAAGGACTCTAGGGGAGGAAGGTGAGTCTAGGAAATAGCTTTTGATCTCAGGCGTGCCACCAGGCTTGCTGAGGCCTGGCAGTGTCTGGACACCCTTGTTTCAGTGACAAGAGGGGTGGGGCAGGGAGCAGGAGACAGCAGGTTGAGATGGAAGAAAGCAAGCCCCACACGGCAGGAACAGGAGCCGTGGGTGGTGGGGAGACACCCCCTCTTTCGGGGTGAGAGGAGTGGGGGTGAGAGCTCACTTTGCACCGCCATTCCACCCGCCCCCCCAGTGGGCTTTTGACACCACCTGCCTCTCTTTTTATCCCCAGTGATGAATTTATGGCGCTTTTAAAATTAACACAGTGTGAGATGTTACATTTTCCCTGATTGTTTGACATCTCGGAGATGAAAGTCTTTCTCTCCCTGCAAATCACATTCATGTTCCTCGTGTCTGTATTGCAGCCGGCGCCGATGGGCACATTACAGCAGAACCTTGTTTCGTTAAGAAGCTGAGCCATGCGCTTTATTATCTGTGGTCACGTCTTGTCCCTGATGGCGTCTCCGGGGAATCCAGACGTGGCCACGGGAAGCTGTAACGATGATACGTGGGTCCACGGAGGCTGAGCCGTGCCGGGCTGATTTGCGGGGAGGGAGGTGGCCTCCTTCCTACAAGGGGAGCCCGCGTATAACTGCACGCCGTCGCTGGCTTCCGGTTCCTCCCTGTTAGGGCTGTTGCCAGATTTTTTTTTTTCTTTGATGAGCAACACATTAAAGGTATGGAACAGTACCTGGCATGTAGTAAACACTAAGTGATGTTGACTGTTATTTTTATCATCGTTAACTATAAACCGCATTGCACACTTCACTCACGCGCAGAACGTGGGTGGGAAAGCCAGCCAACCTGTCCCCTCGCTGTAGGCTCGGCACATCTTTGCCATCAGCAGGGGCTTAATACACATTTCCCGAGTCACTGATGTGGATTGTAAGCTGTAAGGCCTGAGAACATGTAAGGCGTGCTTTGCTGCTCTTCCAAATACGTTGGGCTAGTTCCAAACACGTGTGTCGCTTTGCACTCACTGGGCTCAGGTCCTCCAAGAAGCAGGTGCCAAGAAGGGGTCAGATATTCGAGAGATTGGTCGGGGACATGCCTGTAAGGATAAAGAGGAGGGAGCACGGGGCAGCAGGGAGAGAATTCAGGCTGTGACGCAGGCCAGCACCTGTGCAGGGCGGGGCGAAAGGAAGGCCGGGGAGGAACCTCCAACCATGAACACAGTTCTAAGAGCGTTCTGCTCAGGACAATTGGGGGACACACTTGAGCCATGTCCTGCGCTGGTTTTCCCAATTCTAAACACCCACTGCTCCTACTCCCAGTGCTGGGTGACTGGCTGGGAGCAGCCAACCTGGTGAACCGGGTGATGGGTCCTGCAGAGCAGCTGCTACCAGGCGGTCAGGGCACTGAGCCAGGCCTGCGCGTGGAGGGTGGAGCGTTAGGAGGGGTTCTTTACCAGGGCTGGGTTGTGAGGCTCTGTCCAGCGGCCCTGATGCTGAATTCTGATCGAAGGGCTGGCGAGTTAGGTGAGGCGCCCGCTGCTTCCCAGAATTGGCATCCCAGGAAAACTCTGAATATGTTCACCGCAGCCCTTTCTAAGGTGAGCAGATTGTAACATGGGTAAAGCGGGACACCGTTGACCGGGGTGGGGTGGGGGGGTTCTTGATGAAAAATTGGGTCTATCTCCCGCCGTTCCCTAGCTTGTCGTGCATTCTTTCCAAAAATCGGGACTTTTTTTAAAACGCCGTGGGACGCGGGACAAATAGTTAAAAATCAGGACTGTCCCGCCAAAAGCGGGACGTCTGGTCACCTTACTTGGCAGATAAGGAGACCAAGGCTAAGAGTCAGTGTGGGACGTCGAATCCACCCTCACCCGATCTGAGAATCCGCCTTTGGATTTCTGGCTCCCACCCCACCATCTCCAGCACCTTGAGGGTTGTTGCAGTTTAGTGGGAAGATAAGATACTTAGAAATCTGAGTATCTGGCCTGGCTCCTTTCTCACCCAGCGGAGTCTCTCTACCATCTGTTGATCTTCAGTATCTGCCTTAATCCTTCTATTTATGTCCTTTAGCACGTATGCGTGTGATACTTGTCTTGGTTTCCCACGAGTTTAGCTCTCGGGTATTTTGCCTCTTCAGACCCAGTAACAATTACATCCTCATCCGCCATTACCTCTCCTTCCTCTTCCCCTTCCTAAATCGTGGGAAATGTTGGCTGCCTCCCTAGGCAACCTGTGCTTTGAGGGCAGGGGGTTGTGGTTCCTGCACTGGGGCAGCAGCGGGGCAGGGAGACAGGACCCGCTCATTTGCACGGCGTCGCAGAATGATCTGGGCAGTTGGCCTGGCCAAGGTGCAGGGTGGGCTAGGGAGACAGTGCGTTGGCTTCGTCAGGTCAGCGACTCAGGTGCCAGCCCTCACATGAGAGAAAGCCACAGCCCACGTCAGCACACAGGGGAGGGGCACAGCGGGGGGGACAGGGGTTCAAGGCCTGGCTCAGCCCCTCCACCCTGCGTCTCTTTTAGGCCCCTTTCGTCCTCACCAGCCTCCCAGAGTTGTTGTGAGCGGCCACAGCAAGTTCAAGTGCTGGGGCTCCGCACTAAAGAAGTAGGGAGGCTGGGCTTGCTCATTATTGTAGGTCCTGTTGCCCTGGGCGACACTATCGTTTACATTAACATGACTAAGTAGAGCAAAATCTTTAACAAGAGAGCCGGCCAGCTGTTGTTGATGGTTTAGAAGAGCCAGTGATTTTTTTACACTGGGAGGGATTTGCCCTGCCCTGAGTCAGGAAACACCCCTGAGTCTCCTCCCTGGCTTTTGACACCTGTCCCCATGGGTCAGGGGTCTCTGGTGAAGACTGTGAAGAAGGCCCAGAGTCAGGATGGTGCTGAACTTGGGAGCTCCGGAGTCCCACTGGAAAGGACTTGGCGAATCATCGTGTCCAACCCCAAGTGTCAAGCTTGACTGTGGCCACACCATCTCAGCATTGACTGTGACAGTCTCTACTGTCGGAGAGTGGCTGGTCCAGTGTCTGCGGTGACATCACAGGGCCACCATATCGGCCTCGCACTTCTTGTTGTACGAGCTAATACAACCCTATGTGTTTCGGTCAAGGGTTACCAAACGCTTTCTGTAAAGGGCCAGGAAGTTATTATGTTAGGTGTTCAGGCCACAAGGACTCTGTCACAACTACCCATCTCTGCCATGGACAGTTTGTCCATGAATGAGCGTGGCCGTTTGCCAATAAAGCTTTATTCGTGCTCACTAAATTGTATACTTTTTGTGTGTCATGAAATATTACTGCTTCTTTGATTTTTTAAAAGTGCTCTTTTAAAATATAAAAATGGGGAAAAGCCGGGACGGCTCAGCGGGTTGAGCGCTCGCTTTGAGGCCACGAGGACCGAGGATCGAATCCCGGCTCCGGCCCAGGCAGGACCCACGTGCTGAACTGGGGAGTTCCCACAGTTCGGTTCTCTAGCTGTCTCTGTCTCTGTCTCTCTATCTGTCAAAAGTAAAATAGAAATAAATATGCACTGACGATAAAATAATTACTCTCTGTAAATATAAAAAAAAAAAAAAAAGATTTAAAATATAAAAATTTCTTAGCTGAAGGCCATACAAATGTGAGTAGTGGGCTGGATCCTGGGGCCATCGTCTGCTGACCCCTGGTTTAAGCTCTTAACTCGATGGTTTTTTTTAAATTGTTTGAGAGAAGGTGAGAGAGAGAGAGAGACAGAGAGAGAAGGGGGAGGGCCCAGAGCCGTCTCCATAGTTGCACATCATTAGGTGTGACATAGTTTCACTCCACACAGGTGGATGTGGGGCCGTGCAGGGTGGGAAACTGAACCGGGGGCCTCCCGCGTGGGAAGCGAGAACCTTGGCCGCTGAGCCATCTCAGTGGTCACCAGTTGCACCACAGTTCAGCCTGCAGAGTTTGCATGGGCTGGGCCCAGGCACTGAGCTCCGGACCTCGCGATTGCAAGGCAGGCGCTTTGCTTCTGAGCTAGCCCGGCATCCCTCTAGGATTTTTTTTTTTTTTTTTTTTGCTGCTGTTATTGGCAGTGTAATGCAATCTCACCCCACGCAGTGATGACGGCGAACCTTACTGGAAAGTGATTTCTAAACTCTCATACTTTTTTTGTTTGTTTCAGAGGGTCTCGCTGTTGGAGTTGGATTTGGGGCGATAGAAAAGACAGCGTCGGCCACCTTCGAGAGTGCCAGGTAAGCCACCTTGTCAGCTGGATGAGCAGCCCCAGCCAGGCGGCCAGGACTGGAAGAGGTGGGGGCGGGGTTTGGTGGGGGGAGGCCAGGAGGCCAGGTGAAGCTCCTACTTGAGAGAGGAACTTTGTCAAAGAGCAGTTAGGCCAGATTTTCCCAACTGTGCTGTCCAGCCGGTAAGGACCCTGAAAACACGGCATAAGTGCAATCACATGCTATTCTCCAAACCCTTTAAATGTATAAAGACTAAGGACAAAACACATAACAAAGGCAGCAAATGATGCTCCCACCTGTTCCCTCCTTTTTGAACTCTTCCCCCGGATCCTGGCCTCTCGTGGCTGTGTCCCTTTCTGTCTGTTCCTTCTTGGGTTCTTCTGTGGGCTCCTCGCCATTTGGCCCCTTCTGAAGCGTCAGCGATGCCCAGGGGTGTATCTCTAGGGTATCCACTCTCCCCCGGAACTCGCCTTGGGGAATCGTCTCCATTCCCACCACTTTATGAGGCTGTAATCATTCAGAAAGTATATTGACAGTGGCTGGATTCCCCTCCCCCGTGCCCTCCCCCCGCAGCCCTCACAGTTTCCCTCTCTTTGCTGGTGGTGCCCACATTGACTTTCCGCCTAGACTTCCGTCCTGAACTTACTCTTTTGGACCTGGCTGCCTTCTAGACTAGACAGCGCCCCTTGGATGGTTCACGGGCTCCCCACCCCCCACATGTCCGAAGTTGAGCTTCTTGTCTCCCTCTGCTGTCAGGCACAACCTGCCCTTCCCCTCACGGTTCCCCATCGCCACCTTGCGCCTCAAACTCGCTGCAGTCCTCGTTGCCTCGTCTTCCACCGACGGTCCCGGGCCTCGCTCCTTCCTCCCTGGCACTAAGCAGGGCCTACGTAAGACTACAACCTTTCGGTCCCAAAGGGGGCTCATCCTGTAGGCGACATGGAGATGAGTTCTGCTGGTCTACCTGCACCCCCCAAACCGTGAATACTCCCGCCTCCAGCTGCAGGCCAGCAGGGCTGAGCCCTCTGTTCTAGGGCAGCAAACTCAGATGCCTTCGGGTCGAAGGGGGACAAAAAGCAGTAGCTGTCATCGGGTGAGGACCAAGGTGACCTTCAAATCCATAGCGTGGGCGCTGTCGGCGGGCACTTGAATGCACAGTGATTTTGAAAACGTGATCCAGGTCCGAGGGCCCAGGGGCCGCTGGTTTCTGACGCCTGCGTGGAGCTCATGGCACTACCTTCCAGCGGCCCGATCTCAAAACACACGCCTCCTCCCGAGGCTGTGACCGACCCAGTGCCCACGGACCATGGCTGCCAGGAGCTAATTTCTCAGGAATCCCGCCCCACCTTCCCCTGGGGCCCGAACTCGCGTGGGGCCTCCTTTCATCGGCTCCCTCTGTGGATGCGGGGGCCCCTGTGTGGTCACTGTCACCCCTGCCGGTCACTGAATTCTGATGCTGCATGTTAGGGGACGGGTCTGCCCCGTGGAGCCCCAAGCGTGCATGTGGGCTGCTGTGCCCTAGGTCGTCCTTTTCCCTGCACTCGGCTTCTGATTCCGGCCCCCCAGGCATGTCCTTGCTCATCTCCAGCGACACCCATGAACCATGACGCCGTTGTGAAAAGTAGATGAGACCGTAGTAGATGGGGAGGGGCCTTTAGGGTGTAAGAAATGCCACTGAGCGTGAACTATGGTTCATAAGGACCTGCAGTCGGCGTTATAGCACCAGACGTGGGGTTGAGGTGGGGTGTGATTCTTTGTCCCTTGGCACCGTCATTTTGATCTTGGCTTTGTTGAGACCACGAGAAGGCACTGTCCCCGGGGGCTGATCCCTCAAGCATTCGAAGGCTGGGTCCCCTCCCCCCCCCACACACAGAGCACCCAACAGGTGGCAGCCCTTCCCTAGGCCCTGCCCATAGAAGCCAGGCTTCCCCTCTGGTGGCTCCGCATCTCCTGTGACATCAAACATCAGCTCCCATGTCCCTCTGGTCTGTCGCCTGTGCTTCCTGCCAATCTTTATAAACATTTCTGAAGAAAACAGCAACAAAAACCGCTCCAACCCAGCTCCTTCCTCCCCTTGACCAAACAGGTTGTCTCTGAGTCCCATGGATCCACAGCAGGACCCTTGAGCAGGGGGAGGGGGGGAGGGGGCGGGGGCCGCAGGCCTCAGGATCACCAGCCTCACAAACCCTCTGCCGGACAAGGGTCCCTGAGAGGTACCCACTTCACTCCACCCCAGCCACAGCCTGTGGGGCAGAGCTCACAGCTGGGGCCCCATCACCACTGTGTCCGGAGTGCCCGGGGTGGGGGTGAGGGTGGGCGTCCGGCCATGGAAGCCGAGGGGAGAGGAAGAGCCCTCCCTCAAGCAGGCCGGTCCTTCAGCCCCTTCTCCTCACTTGTAAACCACACATGGTTTGGGGTTTGGCTTCTCCCTTTCCGACGGAATGCCTGGTCTTCCAGGGCTGGTGCAATGCCCCGGGCTAGGCTCATTACCTTTCTGTGCCCTTTGCTCTCACTGCAGACCACAGACCCGGTTTAGTGGGAGGATACAGGGTAGCAGAAGGGGAGGGAGGAGGGAGGGAGGGAGAAAAAGAAAGAAAAACAGGCTAATTGCTGGGAGAGGCATGGCAAAACAAAGCCAGCAGACGATTAAACACGTCTTTTCAAAGAGGTTGGTTTTGCTTTTTAAAATCCTAGTTCTGTGTGATTAACACGTGGCCCCACCTCAGACGTGGCACAGAGAGGTCAAAAATAAAGGAAGAAAAAGATACGAGCTGAATACTGATCAGAAGAAAGCAGATACGACAAGCTCAGTATCAGGCAAAACAGACTTGAAGGCAGAAAGAAGGTCTGTCCTTAATGACAAGAGAAACAAATGCACCCGGAGGACATAATGAGCCCACATTCGCAGGCACCTAGCAACACCAGCCCCAAACTGCTGAAGAAGAATTGTCAGAATCGCACGGAAAGAGTGGACAGGCCACCATCATGCGGGGGGAAGCGCAATTTCCCTCTCTGACCCCGATTAAACGGATGACAAGGTAACAAAATGGGGAAGCCAACATGGCTCAGTAGGTAGAGTGCTCACTTTGCAGCCCTGGGGACTGAGGATCGAATCCCGGCCCCGGCCCGTGTGGACCCATATGCTGAACTGGGGTGTGCTTCCCATGCGGGAGGCCCCCAGTTTGGTTCTTGCCTCCTGGTCTGGCCCCTGGGGGCGTGCCTCCCATGTTGGAGGCCCCCAGCTCCGTTCCCACCCTGTGAGGCCTCCGCCCACCTGTGTGGAACAAAACCATATGGAAAACTGATGATGTACCACTATGGAGACTTCTCTGGGCCCTCCCCCTTCTCTCTGTCTCTCTCTGTCAAAAGCAATAAAATAAATCTTGAAAAAACAAAACAAAAAATAAAAACAAAGTGCACTTCATCACCATCAATAGAAGGCACATCCAGCAATGAGACAGCATCCATTCTTTTAAGGCGCGTGTGTGCGTGTTTTTCAAAAGGTACTGAGCCCCAGACAAAGAAGGACCCCGAATCAATACGATTTGAACCACATTCTCAGACCTCAGTGTGGGATCATTGAAAATCGATGACAAGAGAGTGAGACAATTTGTCAGCAGGCAGTTAAAGCCACAGGCACCGGAAGAACAGCGCAGCATAAGCGCCAAGGGAGGGAGGGATACAAAGCAAATGATCTAAGAAACCAGCGACGAAGGCCCAGCTCTGCTCTCGTCTGGGGCATTTGGTCCAGTGGGCGGCGTTTCATCAGGAGCTGACGGGGCGGCAGCTTGGACAGGTGGCGGGGGTCAGGGCAGGTGATGCGGTGAGCAGGGTGTGTGTGGGGGTCCTGGGGCACCTCAGGGTAGGGGGGATGGATGATGTCCCTGCTGGTGCCCTATGGGAGGTAAGGCTGATGGGTCACAGGGAAACAAGAAAACCTAGAGGAGGTTGGAGACACTAACTTGGCTCTGATGGAATAATCTGGGGCAGGAGGTGTTTGGACCAGTGTGAAGAATGCAGCAATTGAACCGGTCATTACCCGCCACCCCCTGCTGCGTGTTTTAGCAGCCGCGAAGATTAGAGTGATGAGGGTGGTGGGAAGGAAGAGGGACCTATTGGCAGGAAGAGGCTTTAAATGCAGAGCCAACAAGGTGGCATTTGTCAGCTGTTTGCTCCTGTGCAGAAGAGGGCAGGGAGCATTCAAGTGCAAGGGGCCAGGAGACAGAGGTCACCTCCTGGTGCCCTGGAGGGCGGAGAGAGGAGAAGAAGAGTTACCTGGAACGTGCCTGGGGTCCACCTGGGCCATGCTAGCCGAGCCAGGTCATTTCCTGGTCATTTAGTGTGGGGCTCAGTGGCCTGAGGCCCAACACCCGTCTCTGTAGATGTTTTATCAGAACACAGCCCCAGCCCAGCTGTCCCCAGGTTGTCTGCAGCTCCTCACCTGCTACGGTGGTTGAGTTGTGTAACCGCCAGGGACTGTTAAGGCTGAAAGCATCTGTAGTGGACAGAGCCCAGTTTTAGTGAACCGGATTCACACACTCTGACACCAGCCGTCTTATTTACGACCTCTTACTTGGGCCCTGTTTATAACGCATCTGGAAGCAAGAGGCTCTCGTCTCTCCCCTGTGGCATCTCAGCCACCCCCAAGAGAACTGAAAGGTAAAAAGTAAACACTCCAAGAAGGAGCTGTCCTCCGTTCCCTCTGATTTCCCGGAGCTGGGAGAACGGCGTGTAATTTGTGTATGGCTGCTGCCATCTAGTGTTCAGATGCGGTGACTTCACCTTTATGGAGCCCTCCCCAGCTTTGTCCTCCACCGGGGTCCCACCTTCCTTCCCCTCCCTTGATAGCTTGCACGGGGGTAGCCATTCCAAGTTCTGCACCCCCTGAAGGATGACTCTCAGCCGGCCCAGGGCAGCTTCGAGATCAAGGGAACCCCAGCTTGCTCCTTTCTGATCTGGTCCTTAGCAATTTCTCTTGGTTTCACTACAAAGAAATCCTTTAGCCCTCCTGTCCTTGAGGGAGTTGGCTGCGTAAGCGCTTTTCCTTTCTGAAAGTGCCATTGCCTCCAGAGAACATGCTTTCCAGAGAGAAAGCCTGCTCTCCACTCTCTCTTCACTCAGTGGCAGGCACAATTCAAGCAGCAGGGAGGGAGGGGACAAGGCCGTTCACGCTTAAGCGTGTTGTTTCACAGGTCACTTCCTATTTGCAGCGTTGACTCAGCGTACTTCCATCTGTCCACGTGCCCTGATGGCCGGGTGCAGCAGGCATCTTGGAGCAGGCCGTGTGCCGGAGACCTAACCGTGTGCTGTGGACAGTCCACAAAGCACACCCCACTACGCGCCGAGGCGAGTGCTAATGCTAACCAGCACCCCCAGCCGGCATTTGGTCTTGCTCGCTAGCTCATGAAGTTACATAGGAGACCTCAAAATAAATTTTACAGTGTACAAGGGCTGTCCAGAAAGTACATAGCCGTGTAACCGTTCTCATCATATTGACAATAGCTGGATTCTTCCCCCCCCCCCCCCCCCCCCCCCCCCCCCCCCCCCCCCCCCCCCCCCCCCCCCCCCCCCCCCCCCCCGCGCCGGACAGCCCTCCTATGTTTGCCTCCCAGATCAAAAAGGAAACCATAATTCTGTCTTAAAGACAAAACCCAGTACGTATGTTAGTATATTAACCATTACTTAAGACAGGTGTTTGGTGTTTACCTGGAGAGGAGGGGGGAGGGGGGAGGGAGAGTTATGTGGGGAGGGGGGAGTGGGCACCAGATATATGGGGTTGGAGGGGGACCTGATTCTGGGAGCTGGGCACATAATGCGATGCATGGGTGATGTGATGTG
>PVKE010032655.1:0-18360 GCA_004027555.1 Craseonycteris thonglongyai
GAAAAAGAGGAGGTAGACATAGCCTTTGGCTAGGTTTCAGGCAGCATCAAGATGGTCACATTTAGCATCAACTATTATTACTTTATTTGATGTCTCAAGTGGGAACAAGGATTAAGAGACATAATTTCCATGTTACCTTGGAGAATAGGGGCCTAAGACAGAAAATGTATCCATGTTTCTTATAAATGATAAGAAGCATTTACAAAATTTCTGAAGCAGAAAACTAGTACCGTTTCCCTGATTACATGAATTTACCTCTTAGGGCAAAGGAAGGAAAGATGTGTCATTCTGGGTATTCAGAAAAAAAATTTCCAGCTTGCATTTGGAACACACTTCTTGGACAATTATAATACACATGGTATACAGATGGCTGTTGTCTTGAGGACCATCTTCCTGTTCTTTCTCTAATTTCCACCTTCAAATCTCAGTAAGTTGTAATGTAAACCTACCTAGGACTTAAACTCAACTCATTTCTCTCTTACATGCTCTTTTGCAATATAATCTTGCTACTCATCCAACAAGAGGTGGAGTCTGCAACAAAGGTACGAGACAAACAAAGAAATAAAAACTCATTGACACAGACAACAGTTTAGGGGTTACCAGAGAGTAAGGAGGGGTGGGGGTTGGGGGGAGGTAGAGGAAGGAGGGGGCCCAGAATAAATAAAGAATCACCTGAAAAGTAATAAAGACAAAAGAAAGAAAGAAGGAAGGAAGGAAGGAAGGAAGGAAGGAAGGAAGGAAGGAAGGAAGGAAGGAAGGAAAACTTGAGAAGTTGTAATATAAAACAGAGGTGGAACATGTTTCTCTCCCCCTTGACTATTGGCTGGCCTATGGCAATTTTGTCTGACAATTTGGTGCATTTTTAGGTACATCATGGGCTGATTAGAATTTCTTTGATTCATAGAACATAACCATTAATATTATGAAGATAAGAACAACATGCCAAGCTCCAAATAGTATAACCACAGATTTGACTATAGGAATTGGACCTGGTTTGATGGGTCCAGCATAAGTGATGATTCATATAGTTGCTAATGCTTCTGATTCAGAGACGTAGGAGCAGGAAGTTTCTTATCATGCTTCAGGCTTGGTTTATGAGGCAAAACTAGGAGAAGCAAAATGAATAGAAGGATCAAGGTAGAAGCTGGAATGGGAGGAGAGTAAGGCAAAAACACAAGCAGGGCAATTTACAAAGCTATCCAACAATCAAAAAAAGATGAGGTCCTGGTTCACTCAAGTCAAAAGAGAAGTTAGAACAAACTCCAAAAAAGAAAGAGGAATAAGAGGAACTGTACTGAGAAGGACAAACTGTAGAGATGTGTCCCCAGGAAATGAGTCATTGAACCAAAAACCCTCTGACTGAGGCAGTCTGATTTTAAAATAAATACATTGGATAGAAGGATCTGGTGGGGACTTTAACAATGTTCACATATCTTCAAAAATTGAGTGTCCTTACTTTCTGTTTGTTTTATTATACAGGCAAAAATACTCTGCTGCTCTATGTTTAGTAGTCATATCTATACTACTCAAGTTTTTGTAGCATCAACTTGGAAGCAGAGTAACACTTTTTATCTGGCTCAAGAATCTGGCTGTAAGCCAAATAATAATTTTCCTATATGTACTAAATATTATTGTACTGGGTATCATATAAAATGATGAAACTAGGTCTTGAAACTCAGAAATTAAAAATTTTAGCTATTAATAGAATATTAAAGCATCCTAGGACTGTTGAAGATACAGAGTAAGCACACATAACACAACACAAAACACACACCAGTGCAATCCTGAACCATAAGCTTTAAATAGGGATTGTTTTTCCTACCAAGAGAATAGTAGAGAAAAATTATATGAAATAACCTAATTGCTGAACCTACTAGTTTAAAATTTTAGTAGTTCTTATTAAAAGAAAAGATGAGTATCCCAACAAGAGGACACAGTGACAGCTGAAAACCCTAAATAGAAAGGTGGTAGAATGGAAGAGTGACAGGAATAAAAGGTGACAATCCTTCATTCATTTTCTCATTTATTCATTCACTCATAAATTATTGAGTGCAGCAGTTGATTGTCTTATTTTGTTTTCAAAAATGGCTATAATAATATTTCCCATTTTACATGCTTTTTTCCCTGTTTAATCTTGCTACTTATTCACTAAGAGGTGGAATCTGCTTCTCTTCTCTGAATATTGGCTGGCTTGGGGCAGTTTTGTCCAACAACTTTAGCAGAAGTGATGCTGCATAACTTCTGCGTCTGGGCTTTAACAGATCTTTGAATCTGCCTTTGTTTCTTGGAACCCAGCCATCTTGCTGTGAGGAAGCTCAAGTAGCTCCCAGAAGACACTCATGTGAAAGAGAACTAAGTCCCTGGGTGACAGTCCCAGCGGAGCTCCTTGCCTGTCCACTGACAGTCACATGAGTGATGCCATTTTGTATGCTTCTTTTCAGATTTATTTTATCGTTTTTGATAGCGAGAGAGAGACAGAGGCAGAGAGAGACAGAGAGAAGGGGGAGAGCCCAGAACGGTCTCCATAGTTGTACGTCACCAGTTTTCAATATGGTTTCATTCCACACAGGTGGGTGGGGGCTGAGCAGGGCAGAAATCTGTCTGAGGGCCTCCTGCATGGGAGGCACATCCCTGTGAGCCAGGGGCTGAACCAGGGGCCTCCTATATGGAAGCTCACCCTGATGAGAACCAAACTGGGGGCCTCCCACATGGGAAGCAAACCCCAGTTCAGCATATGAATATGCACGGGCTGGGACCAGGACTCAGTCCTTGGACCCTGGGGCTGCAAAGCAAACAACCCGCTGAGCCATCCTGACTTCCCTTTTTTTGTATGTTTCTATTGTCCTAGTTCCCCAGCTGACTCTACATGAAACAGAAGAACTGTCCAGTAAAAACACAGAATCAAGAAAAGTGATAAATCTTTGGAAGAGGTTTGTTCAGCAACAATGTATAACTTCAAGTGCTTACTATGTGCCTGTCATTGGGTTAGGTGAACACACACACACACATTCTCTTTCAAGAAATGAACAGAGCTAATAATCTAGTGGGAGAAACCTATATATTAACTATGCATAATATATGTGCTGATAAATTCAATAGCAGCATGCCATATACAGAGAGAACACAATGAGAAAGGTGATGAATACATTCTGGGTAATTAGAGACGATTTCTAAGAGGAGATAACATTTAACCAATGTATTTAAATAAGTTATTGTATAATAGGTTGAGATAATTGCATGCACATGTATGTGGAGGCATAAAGCAGCATATAAATAAGTACATCAGTTAGGACAAATTTGATGGACCATTAGAGAAAATCTGAATCACACTAGATTCAGCTTAAAGTGGAAGGTCTTGGTTCATACACTTGAATGACCTGGAGGAGACCTGACTTTCGGGTTGACCACTCACAGGGTCTCAGGTGAAGTAATCAGTATCTAATTCCATTCTTTCCATCATTCACTTTGTTTCCTCTTTGTTGGCTCTATTCTTAGGGCTATCTCTTGTGGTCCTCAGATTGCTTCCCATAGATCTAGAGGTTAAATAATTCCTTGGTTTGTGTCTAATAAAAAAGTTTTAGGGTTTCTCTCCCAGGATTTCTGAAAAAGTAAATGCCATCATGAATCACTGGCTCTGGTTGGGTAGTGCCCATTCCTGGGACAGCAACTATGGACTACTAGCAAGCACTTAGTCTGAGAATGGGGAAAGGGTAGTCTCCAGGGAGAACTTAGTCTATGGTCTGCAGAAAGTAGAATGGATATTAAGTGCCTACTATGGGGTATTTGATAGTTTAAGCTACTTGATATTTCTGGAGTGTGAAATGACTTAAGGATGAAAAAAAACAAAGACAGGAAATGAGGCTGGAGATATAAGCAGAAAAAGACAATCCAGGACCTTATATTTCATACTAAGAAACTTAGTTTTTAACCTAGAGGTGCTATGGAGCCATTGAAATGTTTAAGAAAGAGCAGAGGCAAAATATGATTTTAAAAAACCTGTCTTGGCACCAGAGAGGAAGGTTTGGAATAAGTAAGGCTGAAGTCAGAGAGTCCAGATAAAAGACATGGTTCAAATGATAGATTCAACAGATTCTTAGGAAGTAGAGTGAACTGAGTGTAATAGTTGATTGGATAAGTGGAGGTAAAGTAAGCCTCCAGAGGTATAAACTACACTGTAGTTCTGTCAGCCATGAGAGTTTCTGTTGTGTTAGAGAAGGCCTTGGGACAGAGGGCAGGAAGATACTCAGATTAATTACTAGTATAAACTACGCACAACCTCTGTTGTTTCAACTGGCCCTCAGATTATAATTGATTTTTATCTTCTCCTTCCAGCACCAATGCCAGATTTTCATAACCCTCAGTCAACACTTAAACTTGTCTAGGTAGCTTGCCTGGTTGGGTTGAGGGGTCTGGGTCTCTGGTTACTTTGCCCTTGTAATGCTGTGATTGTTCTGATTGCCAGTGAGCTGTTCTCACCAGGCATGGAAGCACCACAACAGATTGGTGAGTTCTCCAATTTGCAGATATTCCCTCTTTATCTCTATTTTGTAGCAACTCTAACTGCTCAAGAGAATGAGGTTTAAATGTTGCCATCAGTAAAGTATCTCCTTTGTTCACCAGTTGATCCAGGGCATGAGGAACTATAATTTTAGGTTTAGTAGAATATTTACAATATTTCCTGATAGAAGAATTGCATCTCCTTCACAATTAGAAGATGCAATTCTTCTAATCCAACAGATTAGAAGAATCTAATCCAAGAGCCTAAGACTGCACGGAAAGACAGTACCAATTTTGCAAGTGCATTATTGGCAGTGATGGCAAGGGGGCAATTCTACTATGGTAGGCTCTTGGATAATTGGTACCCATGGGGATTGGTAGATGCCAGATAAACATAAGTAGACTCTCAGTTAACCGCCACCCATGCCAAATAAATGTAGCATTGGTTTTTGGATTCTTTTGCTGGTTGCTTGAGAGTGCCGGTTGCTTGAGAGTGCCAGTTGCTTGAGTTCCAGTTAATAGAGAGCCTCCTGTATTACTCTTATTAATTGTAACACATAGCACAAGAATCCTTCCCTCTCCATATCCCTGCCTCAGACCACCTCTCCCTCCATAAGACATGGTCAGCTATAATCTATATATTAGCCAAAGTTCTGCCAAACAGCACTTTTCCTCTTTATCATGCCTTAGAGACAACCATGTATGGAGCCATAGTGCAGTGGTAGGCCTTGTCTCATATCAACACATTGAGCTGATTGTGATCAGGCCCCAAGATTTTGCTTCCTGTGTGAGGTGAAGGACTAGGACACCGTTGTACGTTGAGGGAGTCATTTGTACACTGACACACAGAGGTAACTGATAGATCATGATTACAGTCATACAGGTCCTCTAGCCCTGTTGAGGACTGACTACTGTTTTCACTACATGGTTAATGGCAGCTCTGCAATTAACATCCAGATTATAAAATTTGGTGGCTTTCATATAATCCAGCTCCTGCTGGGAAGACCTGGTTGCCTAAGCACATATGCCATCGTGAGCGACTCTTCTAGAATATAAGGCCTTGCTTTAAAACCACAGGACTCTGTGCTGAGATCCTCCTATGGAGGTTTGCCATGGACCCCACAGAGCATCCTTTTCTACCATGATATGTAGCTTTATTACCACTGAGCCTTCTGGGTCTTGTGATCTGAGTGACAATGAAGCTTGAATCCTAACCTCCTGGCCTTATTGCTTTAAGCCCACACAAAATTTTCAGCCTTCTTAGGTACTCCAATGTGAGTTGGAGCAGTAGTCTCTAGTGTGCTACAAACTTTCTCCAAAATCAAAGGGGGCCTAGTGATTGTGATTCTCCCAGAATATACAAAATGAAAAAGGGTTCACATATAAGATGTTTGTTTGGTAGATTTTTCCAGGAAACGATGGAAACAGAATGGGAAAGTGAGACAGAAAAGGGAAGGAAATGAATAAAGGGTATGTTTTTTTTTTCTTTTTAAAAACAGCTTTATTAAAAAAAAATTTTTTTATTGTTAAATTTATAGGGGTGACATCAGTTGATAACAATTACATTGTTTCCAGATGTACAAGTCTACATTACATTGTCTATGCATTGTATTATGTGCTCACCATCCAGAATCAGCTCTCTTTCCATCATCATATATTTGATGCCCCCTTCCTACTCCTCACCTCAGCTCTCCCACCCACCTCCCTTCCTTACCCTCTGGTAACCACTAAACCATTGACTGTGTCCATGAGTTTTTTGTAAAAACAGCTTCACTGAGATAGAATTTACTTACCACAAAATTCACCATTTAATTTTATAATTCAATGTGTTTTTAAATATATTTATAGAGTTATCTTACTAACGTTATACTTTTAGAACATTTTCATCATCTCAAAAAGAAACTGATTCCAATCAGCAGTTATTCCCCATTTCTCACATCCCTCTTTCCACTGCCCAATGCACTTCAAGGCAACCCCCATTGAATTTCTATGCCTATGGATTTGACCATTATGGACATTTCATATAAATGGAATTCTGTAGCATTTGGTTTATTGTAACTGGCTCCTTTTATTTAGCTTACCATTTTCAAGGGTCATCCAAGTTGTAGCATCCAAGGGTCATCCTGAGTTGTACCTCAGGTTTTTATTTTTTTTATTGACAAACAATAGTCTAGTATATAGATACACCACATATTGTTCACCCATTCATTTGTTGAAGGACATTTGTGTTGTTTTCACTTTTTAAAAAACATTTGTTTTATTTTTTTGAGAGAAGGGAGAAAGGGAGAAAGGGGAGGGCCCAGAGCAGTGTCCATAGTTGTACATCATTAGTTGTACAGGTAAATATGGAGCCACATAGGGCAGAAAACAAACTGGGGGCCTCACACGTGGGAGGCAAGAACCTTTGCCACCATCCCAGCATTTCCCAGTTGTGCGCTGCAGTTCAGCATATGGGTTTGCCGTGGGCATGGGCTGGGATTCAATCCTCAGACCTCATGGTTGCAAGGCAAGTGCTCAACCTGCTGAGCTATCCGGGCATCCTTGAGTTGTTTGCATTTTTGATTAACATAAATAATTCTGCTATGAAAATTTGTGTACAAGTTGTTTTGACATATGTTTTCATTTCTCATGGGTCATACCTAGGAATGGAATTTCTGAGTTATATAATAACTCTATGTTTATAGTTAACTGCTGAATCATTTTGCAAAGTGGTTGCATCATTTTACATGCCCACCCACAATGTATGAGGGTTATAACATCTGTGCATTTTTGTCAACATTTGTTTTTGTCTACTTCTTAATTTTAGTCACTGTAGTGAATGTGAAGTGGTGCCTTGCGGTTTTGGTTTGCATTTTCTCAATGACTAATAATAATGTATATCTTTTCATGCCCTTATTGCCCATTCATGTAAATTCTATTGATAAATGTCTATTTAAATATTTTGCTCATTTGAAAATTAGGTTATTTATTTGTGTTTTTATGATTGAATTGTAAGGGTTTTAAAATCCATTTTATTTACTTATTTTTTAATTGTTAAATTTATTGGGGTGATATTGGTTGGTAAAAATTACATAGGTTCCAGGTGTACAATACTATATTACATCATCTATGTATTGCATAAAATGCATTTTAGATAAAATCAGTCTCCTGAGATAAATTATATGAAAATATTTTCTTCCAATCTAGGCTGTTGTATTAGTCAGGGTTCTCCGGAGAAACAGAACCTCTCTCTCTATAGATAGAGAGGTCTACAGATAGATAGATGCTAGATAATTGATAGATAGATAAATAGATATAGACAGATAGATAGCTATAGATAGATAGATAGATGATAGTTTCTATACAGATAGATAGATACCCACTAAATAGAGAGTGGAGAAAGTGTGGCTCAAATACAAGTATGCACACATAAACTAAACTGAAATTGAGAATCCTGAATAAAAATCTGTTGCTTATACAACTGGCCACATCCTCCGTAACTGACACTGGGCTTGTCAGGGGAGATGGGGGCATAAGTCCCATGGCAGGACCGGTGACTGCATTAGGGACTGAGAATGATCTCACCAGACCTTTCAAAACCAGGGTTGAGACTTCACAGAAGGGACAACCAGACCCAGCAAGTTGGTTGTTACTGTGAAGCCCTAGACTAATCCTGGTGCACACATGAGCGGGGAATGCTGGTTCTGACCCAGGTTGAAGCAGCTGCGGTTGTTGGTGAAGGTGTGTGGGTTGCCCAGGCAGTTTAAGGGGGCTGGCAATTAGGGCAGGTTGGTGGGCTGAGAATTATGTCAGGAATTGATGTTGCAGTCTGCAGTCTGAAGGCAGACTGGGGGCAGAATTTCTTCCCTTTTTGAGAAACTCAGTCTTTTCTCTTAAGGCCTTCAACTAACTGGATAAGGCTCACCCACATGATGGAGGGCAATCTGCTTTACTAAAAGTCTATGATTTAAATATTAATTACATAGTGATGGAAAGAGAACTGATTCTGGGTGTTTTGCACATAATGCAATACATGAACAATATAATGTAAATTTGTATACCTGGAACCTATGTAATTTTTACCAACCAATGTCACTCCAATAATTTTAACAATTAATAGAAAAAAATCAATATTAATTACATCTAAAAAATACTCTCATGGCAACATTTAGGTAAGTGTTTGACTGATAACAGAATGCCATAGCCTAGCAAGGGAACACACAAAATTGTCTTTTCATTTTTTTGGTGGTGACATTTAGAGAACAAAAGCTTTCTTAAAATGAAGTCCCATTTATCATTATTTTTCTTTTGTCACTTGTATTTTTGATGACATATCAAATAAATCAATACCTAATCCAAAGTCATAAGTTCTACTTGTGTATTCTTTTAAAAGTTTTATAGTTTAGCTCATAGGTGTATAATCCAGTTTGAGTTAACTTTTATGTATGATGTGAAGCAAGAGTCCAAATTCATTTTTTTGCAGGTGGAGATCCAGTTTTTCCAGCACTATTTGTTGAAAAGACTTCTCTTTTTACATGGAATTTTCTTGTCATCTTTGGTGAAAATCAATTGACTATATTTGTGAGGATTTTTTTCTGGAATCTCTATTTTATTCCATTGATTCTTTAATCTCTCCTGTGCCCGAACAACATTGTCCTGATTGCTAAAACTTTAAGGTCTGTTTTGAATTAGGAAGCATGAATCTTTTAACTTCGTTCTACTTTTTTTCAGTTACTTTCTCTATTCTAGGTCTCTTGTATATTCATATGAATTTTAGTATTGTCTTGTCAACTTTAGAAAAAAAAAAACCTTGTTAGGATTTTAATAGGTATTGTTTTGAATATGTAGATAAATTTGGGAAGTATTGCCATTTTAACAATATTAAAACTTCTGATCTGTGAACATGTGACAGCTTTCTATTATTTAATCTTCTTTAATTTTATTCAACAATATTTTCTAGTTTTCAGTGTACATATCTTGCACTTCTGGTAAATGTATACTTAAATATTTTATTCATTTTGATGCTACTGTAAATGGAATTGGTTTTAAAATTTATGTTTAGATTATTTAGTGTATAGAAACATAATATATTTTTATAAACTAATCTTATTCACAACTTTCAACTTTATTATTTTGAATAGTTTTTTGGGGTGTGGATTCCTAAGAACTTTCTGTGTACAAAATCATGTCATTTGCAATTACAGATAGTTGTACCTCTTTTTGTCAGTACAGAGATGTTTTATTTATTTATTTTTATCTTGCCTATTTGTCTTGGCCTAGATTCTCCAGTACAATGCTAATAGAAATGGCACTGTTACCTGTTTTACTCATCAAATGTTGTAATTCTTTGTTATTGGCAGGGTTGCAGGGTATAATGGCTTGTTTTTTATCTTAGAGTACATAAGGACATCCTAACATTAGTCCTATCATTGGTTTCCTACAATCTTCAAAATATATGGCTGGCCTTGAACCATTTTATCTCTGACTCTTGCATGGAATGATCTCTCTATGGCAATCTACTAACCACTTCCTGTTTATCATAGTGTCATCAATGTAATAAACAAACATAGTGTTCTGCAGAATGCTGAGATGATCTCCTCCCTTTGTACTACACTTTGATAGAAAACAGGAAAATTAATATAGCCCTGGGACAAGGCAGCAAATGTGAACTGTCATTCTTTCCACATAAATGGGAATCGCTTTGATCCTCATTATTAACAGGGATTATAAAGAACGTGTTCACCAGATTAATAGCTGCATACCAAGTGACACCATTTGATGAACAGTTCCAGTGAAGATACCATAGCTCACTCATATAGACACACAATTGTGGCTCTTATTTATTTAACTTATGATAATCAATTGTTATCTATAGAGATGTTAACTAAACAGTAACATGAGGACCTTAAGGCTGTGTCCTCTATGGCTTGATTATCACATTGACCTTGCATTTTCATATGGATTATTGTATTGCTTCTGATTTACTACCTTGGTTGGGTGGGGTAGTTTCAAAGTCTTATCCTTGGCCTTTCATATAATAATGGCTCTTACTGTACAATTCAGGGAAGCACATTAGTATTTGTTAGCTGCTGAGTATATCCATCCCAATTATACACTCAGGGACAGGGGAAATAACAACAGAATGAGTCTATGAACCATTGTAAGATAATGTTTGGTCAAACTTCATCTGACTTTTAAAAACCTCACCCTAACTAGGGTAACAGGGCATGAGGGCATTCACATCTCCTTGTAATAGTGTCAGCCCAGAAGTATATCTAACAATTCATAAAGGTTAGAGTTCTCCTCTTTTGCTAGTGCACAGTTCACTCTAGTAAGTGGCCATAGGTTCTTTTTTTTTTTTCTTTTTTAATATTTATTTTATTGATTTTGACAGAGAGACAGAGACAGAGAGAGACAGAGAGAAGGGGGAGGGCCCAGAACAGTCTCCATAGTTGACAGCATTAGTTTTCCATATAGTTTCATTCCACAGGTGGGCACAGGGCTGCGCAGGGCAGGAACTGGGCCGGGAGCCTCTCACATAGGCCCCAGCAAGAACTGAACTGGGGGCACTCCCCAGTTCAGCATATGGGTCCGCATGGGCTGAGGCCAGGATTCAATCCTTGGTCCCTGGGGCTTCAAAGCGAGTGCTTAACCCACTGAGCCATCCCAGCTTTCCCATCCACTGGTTCTTTCGGTAACAAATTGGGGGATGTTTATTGTATATGCTTGTTATAGCAGTATATACAGTGTTCTTTCCTTAAGGAGATCTTTAAGGAAGGTCATTCTTGTTTTTCAATGATTGATTTTTGTCTGAGAAGAGGATCCCATCATAAAGTTCAATGAATAATTGTGATTTTTTTCCTGTGGAGGTTGATATCAGCTTTCTGCTTGCCAACCCTGATATCTTTTTTTTTAGAGAGAGAAGGGGGGAGGGTCCAGTGCAGTTTCCATGGATGTACATCATTAATTGTAACATGGTTTCATTCCACACAAGTGGACATGGGGCTGCATGGGATGGGAACCAAAGTGGGGTGTCCTATATGAGAGGTGAGAACTTTTACTGCTCTGCCATCCCAGTGGTTACCAGTTGCGCTATAGTTCAGCACATGGGCTTGAACGGGCCAGGGCTGGAAAATAAATGTGGGATCTCACAATTATGAGGCAACTGCTCAACTATCCCAGCATCCCCTAGAGTTTTGTCTATAGTCAACTGCTCATCTATCTTAATTCTCAAAATCCACTCGTGTATGTTCTTCCAACTTCTGACAGTACATATAAGTCAGTACTACATTTTCCATTTAAAAAAAAGCTATTTTCTTCTAGATCAAGGACTATATTTCTCTTCTCAGTGAAGGAAGAGTCATGACCTTAGTTATTGGTTAACTATAGTGCGAGGCAATGGTGGGTCTTAAGGAGGCAACATCATCTCACGAGTCATCTGTCTCAGGTGAGAGCTTCACAAGAACCTCAGGCAGGTAAGAAAGATATAATGATCATTCCTACATATAATTCAGTGCAATGCTTTTCTTTTCCCTTATACTTCATCACATCAACTATAAGAGTCTTAGTAATGGAGTGCTACAGCATGCTATGTCTTATCACCATCCTGCTTCCCACAAGTGATTGGATTAGTGGTATCTGAATGGAGACAATCCAGCTATAAAATCTCATTGTAAGAGTCTGCTTTCCAGGACCATTTCTGGTACCAAATGGTTTTGGATTTCCTTGAAAGCATAGAATACAAAAATGTGTGTATAACTAGTTTATTTGAAGAGTGATTCCCACAAAGCATGAGTGGCCAGCTAAGGAGCATGAGATAGGAAAGAAAAAAGATTCAGTGTAAGAGGACTTTACTAAGATCAGTGGTCCGGGCAGCCAGGGGACAAAGAAAGACTCTAAGAGTTGGCTATCTGAGAAAAAGGGAGTCTGGAGCACTTATCTACTGACTCCCACCTTGTGGCTGCCCTTACTTAAAGAAAATAACCAGTTCCTGTGATATTATAGAAGGCCCTGGGGGCAGACAAGGAAAGACATGAAGCAGCAGGCACTTGAGGTAGAAGTTTGGTAATAGGAGGGGCATTGGTCCATAATGACCAAGGCTGGCTACCATCAAGACGGGCAGGTGAAGATGTAAGGACTTAGGGAGGATAAAGTTAGAGATGCAGATACGAAATTATGTGGAGGTGATATTTAAAACATAAGAATAAATGAGAACATCAAAAAAGATGTGGAGAACACGAAAGAACACCTATTTTTAAGAGGACGGGGTGAAGAGAATACAAGAAAGAAGACTAACTATGGATTTGAGAGCATGGCATCATGCAAAAAAAAAGAAAAGAAATTTCTCCAAGGAGAAGGTGGGCATCGTCTTCAAATATCACCAGAAATTCGGTAAATAAATATTAAGAAACATTTCCTGTATTGATCAATAAGTAGGTCATTTTGACTGTTGTCTTTGTATGTTTCAGTAAGGACTGAAGACAGATTACAAGGGGCTTAATCAGACGAGAGGGAGTAGAGACACTGAACATGGCAACACTTTCAAGGCAATTCATTGAGAAACAAAGTAGAGGTATAATATTCAGGATTAACAGAAAAGGGAGAGATTCTTGGTGGGTGTTTAGGGTCCAACCAGGCACTGTAAATTAGTCACTTCAAAAATTTCTTTTCTTTATTAAATGTGTTCACTTGGCTATTTCTCTATTGAGGAGTTCATTGGCCAGTTCCTAGGAGCCTCAGCTGCCTTAGGAAACACCATCCTTTTCTTTATCTCACCACTTCCTCTTACAAAAAGAGACTTGAGTTACTACTTGGTTGTGTTCTACTCTACTCTAACCACCAAAATTTGAGTGAGAGCCTCTGCTTGTCTAGAGCCTGGAAACAGGAGGAAACAGTGACTAAAATAAACACAAAGCTTGTTTACATACTCACAGGAAACATCCCAGGATGTATTAAAATGAAAACAAAGAGATTAAATTCAAGAAAGGGAGGCAAATGTTGAATTTCTTTGAATTCCACAGAGGCCAATTTTCTTTACAGTAAAAATCCCTGAAAAAAGAAAATTAGCCAAATGTACTACTGTTTTCTGTGGCTGCCAGCTTTTCAGCATCCGGTCACATCGTTGCACTGATTCCCCCTTATTATAGGCAGGCAGGAGCTTGAAATTCCCTGCCAAAGCCAAAGGCATCCATGCAGATGCGTATCATAGGCAATTGCAGTGTGACTCACACAGTGAGATTGGGAGTCTTGGAAGTTGAACTGAGGACAAAATGGGAGGGATTTCCCTTCCCTGGGCTGGTGTCCAAAAACCCACTTTTCACACACCCTATTTTTAATGTAAGCTTACTGCTTGGTGAGAGTTCCTTTTGGAGAAAGATTATAAGACCTATGGGGGAAGTCAGAGCTTGTTTACTTTCTTAACTTTCTTGACTCTGTGCTTTATTGTGCTCTTGCTTTTTTTGTTTTTGTTTTCCTAAACTTTCCCAATTTTATCTATGCGTTGATCAAAAATTTTATAGCTAAATTGGTGATGATGATCATTCTACTTAGAATTTGTGGAATAATTATATTGGGGAGTCAAAAGAACTACATGACTCTTAATCCTCAGAACACATGTTAAATGTTAGATATTTTTAGGATGAAGACTGATAGAGCTGGGTAGGCAGTTTTTCCTCTTCTACTGCTTCTCTTCTGCCTCTCCTTTCTTTCTTTTCCTCTTCCTTGTAAATGCTATTGTGTTTGCCTGAAGAGCCTGCTTATCTCACTGCAGTATTATGAGATTAAATAACGCATAGGAAACCATTTTCAATTTCATGAAGTCCAATGTGTGGTTTTGTGATTATCATGATCACTATTGTGTTATTTTGAAATGAAGATCAAAGGTGATATCACTTATGGAACCATAGCAATTGACTCCTAAATATTTCTTTCTTTTACTCTCTACATAAACTGAAATAGAATAGCAGACTTGTCATGTTTTTTGTTTGTTTGTTTTTTGTTTTTAACTAATTAATAACAATTGTCATGCTATTGTCTCAATTTTGCCTGTATCAGACCTTGTGTGTATCTATATCTCTATATTTATATCTCCATATATATCATTTATCACAGATTTTTAGGATTATTAGTAATAAATTACATCGAGTTCCTCTCACTGTTTACTAATTTGTTGATGCCACTATCATTTACAGTCCAGCTATAACCTTTCTTCTTGGTTTTATCTCCCTTCTTTAATAATTCAGAAAAAGATCTGCTCTGTCCTATTTCTGGCAGAATGGGCTGGTCTATGTCCCTGGAGTCTGGAACTATTAGAGCATCCCTGAAGCATTCCTCAGTCTCTGAGCTCATACCATAGTAGCTACTTTTCATATGTTTCTGAACATTCAATGAGCAAAATGTTAGTACTTCATATACACCCACTTGGTCTTGAACTAAAATTATTAATAAATCACAAACAGAATATGATTTAAAAGTGATAATGTTCATGCAACATCACTCCAGCAATAAAACAAAAACCCCTTGAACAAATTTCTGCTGTATAGCCAAGAGCATCATGGTGCAGTTCCAGCTTAATAAAATTATCTAGGATTTGTAACTTTAAACAGAGGAGTTGCTGCTTCTTGTTTGATGTGAGAGAGGAAAAGAGAAAAGAGACTCTCCCGGTCCCGAGTTTGGGCAGGACCATGACACTTTCCCATGGGACTCTGTCACTACTGCCCCCAAATCAGCTCAGTGTTTCATTGTTTAATCACTTCATGTTCAATGTTGTGTGGACTACAGTATCACCTTAAAAAATGCCTACAGGCATTTAAAGCTACAATGCTAGACAATGTATTAAGCTGAAACCTTACCCCGACACTCTTGGCTCTACAGCCGGATCTTGGTCAAGGGGTTTTAGACCCATTGCTGGAGTGATGTTGCAGGGCATCATCAACCTTTACATAATACTTCATTTGTTATTTTGGTTGAAGATCAATGGGTGTTCAAAATGAAACATAGAACTGAAATCTTTATTTCTAAGAGAGCAGCTACAGGTATTAATTTAACTTTACAGAGAGAAAGAAAACTACTTGCCCATGGTAAGTAAGTAGAGCATGGGGGTGGGGGTGGGGGGGTCATTGCTATTCATTGAGGACACTTGCTAATTTAGCGGTGCTCCTCCCTCCTACTATCAAGATGGGGCAGGGGTTATTTATGATAGATCACTTATCATTTATTATTGTTTTCATTATACTGCTTCAAGTCTTGGATTTAACTGCTAGCAAATTTTTAAAATTATCTAAGTCACTGGACAGCTCATCCCCCCTAAGGGAAGCATAAACTTGAATTAAAAATTAACTTTTGTTTCTGAGCTCTAGAAATGTAGACGCTTTATCTTTTTGTGGAGCTATGACTGAGGAAGCTTGCCATAATTTTTCTTTCTTGCACGGGCCTAGATTACTCTCAGGGTTACACTGAAAATTGTTAGGGAAGGAAGGAGAAGTGGCAAACAGAAGCGTTTGCTGGCATTTCAAATCATGGAAACTTAACTATTACAGAACTCATCCATCTTAGGTACTATTCTAATTTCTTATTTTATTTTGACTTTCTCCCATATGTCACCATTTTCCCTGTTTCATAAGCACTGGTATAGTCCTTTGAACTTGCCCATGGTCATCTTTTAGAGTTGATGTCTGGATTTAAGAAGCGCCTACTTATTGATGGCTAAGGGTATTGTCTGATCAGAAATGGTAATTGATTCTCAAAAAGTTACAGTGAAGGGATTGAAGTGTTTTCATAGAGAGGGCAAGAATGATGCAGATAGCATGGTCAGTGGAAGAACGTGCTGCCAACTCTTCACCAAAGCTCCTGTGGTGAAGGGAACGTAGAGTAAGTGATTATTTCCTACTCCTTCTATTGTCACAGTTGTTCTGTAGTCAAGTTATTTTGCAATCTCATGTTTTTCTTTCCCCTACCTCTACTCAAGCATAAGTTTCCAGCTGATGAAGCAACACAAAGTGATATATTAGAAGATCAAGAGTGAGTATAATCTGTTTTATGAAAGTCTGGCTTAAGACCAGTGATGTGCTGGCAAATGTTTAATGACTGTTTCTCTGGGTAAAATGTCCAGATTTGTATTATTTTTTCATTTCTATGGTGTAGGTACTCCCACCATATCTGATTTCAAGCTACCAATGTGAGGTCACTGAATGCAGAGTTGCGAAGAGTTGTCAGCTTTGCAAGCTGAGGCTAGCTGACTCTCTAGCATAGCACTGAATATATGTTAAGTGCTTAGAACATGGCTTGGAACACAGTATATCCTTAACTAATGTTTTATCAAATATTATTAATTACTATTGTGATTGTCCTCCCTCTCTCTTCTTCTTCTCTTATGCATGTATGTATGCATCCAGTGATGCAGTGAAAAATTCTAAAAAATTTTTTGATTTGCATTATTGCCAATTTTTATGTAAATGCTTGGGGGATTGGAAGCTACCAACATATTTACACTTGGTTTGCAAAATTCCTCAATATTTACAGATTTATTTTTATTGTTTTTGACAGAGAAAAAGAGAGAGAGAGAGAGAGAGAGAGAGAGATACAGAGACAGACAGAGAGAAGGGGGAGGGCCCAGAGCAGTCTCCATAGTTGTACATCATTGGTTTTCCCACATAGTTTAATTCCACAGGCAGGTGTGGGGCTGCACAGGGCAGGAACTGGGCCGGGGTCTCACCCTGGTGAGAACTGAACTGGGGGCACTCCCCAGTTCAGCATATGGGGCCACACGGGCCGGGGCCAGGATTCAATCCTCAGTCCCCAGGGCTGCAAAGTAAGCGCTTAACCCACTGAACCATCCCGGCTTTCCCTCTATTTTTAATTTTGGGGGTAATTTCCATATTGTTTTTTATAGTAGCCACACCAATTTACATTTGCACAACAGTGTATGAGGGTTCCCTTTCCCCACATCCTCACCAACAATTGTTGATTGCTGATTTTTTGATGATAGCTGTTCTGACAGGTGGGAGGTGATAGCTCATTGGGTTTTCACTTGCATTTTCCTGATTATTATTGATGCTGAACCTCTTTTTAATGTTTTTGGCTACAAAAAGATTTTAGAACAAAATCTTATATTACACAACTCATCCAACATTTTCTAGAAAATCCTAAATTTAGAGTCCTGAAGTTGAAGTTATATATATAGGAATTATAGTAGATTGTTGTTCTGGCTTTTAATAGTTACTAGCCTGTAATTTTGAACAAGTCCCAAATCAAAGATAGTAAGAAATGTATCAAAGGATAGCTGTGAGGTATATTAAAGATGTTACAAATTGTGTCTATTTAAATATATGACATGTTCTTATTGTCTCAAGAATCACTATTGTGGCTAATTTTCTATCCACCTGTGCATGGGTGGATGGTATGGATTTTTAGTGTCAGAATGTGAATGAAGAAAGAGATCATTAAGCTTAGGACATTTTGGAGAGAGACTAAGACTAGAGAGAATCATTTGGATAGATAAAAAAGAATAGAGAGTACATCCTGGATAGAAGGGGTATATAAATAAAGTAAGAGAAGTAGAAATAAAATCAACAGTATTCAGGGAGAACATTCATTCAACATGCACTCCTGGGTTGCCATTTGCCAGACAGTATGTAGTCCTAGGGCTATAAAGCAATAAGATGGAATTACTGTATTCATAGACTCTGAAATCAATAAGAGAAGATGCACTAGAGTGAAGAAGATGGCTTGGGAAAACTGAAAATTAAATTTTGTTGGGCAATTTGAGGTAATTTGGTGGAAGAATCTAGAATTTGTAATTATCAGATACATAAAAGAAGTCACCATAGAATTGTTAATGAATGAACATTAAAATGATATTTTGCAACAATCAATTTAGTTGAGATA
>PVKE010032656.1:0-18357 GCA_004027555.1 Craseonycteris thonglongyai
TGGTTTTTGTCATCTTCAGAACAATGTACCTTGGAGAAGATCTGCTAGGGTCTAGGTCGGGGGTGGTGAACCTAAGGCACGCATGTCCAAATTGGCACATGGAACAATTATTTTGGCATGCGGACCTGGGAGGGCGCTAAGGGCAATTTCATGGTGAGTTTAGATTACAGGGTCCAAATAACAACTAAGTTGCAGATGAAAAGACAAAGAAGACGCCGTATACGTTTTTTAATTATAAGGAGTACTTTTCTGTTGTATTACTTGCTTTGGTTGATGCCAACTGTAAATTTATAGCAATAGATAGATGTATCTTTGTTTACAAAACATGTTGGGCATCCAGTTCTGGAGTTTCATTGCATTATACATCAGGAAACTTTGTGCACAAAATCCGGGCTTAAAGAACTCAAATAAGTTATGAAAACTGTAACCAAAATGGTTAATTTTATTTCAGCATGTCTGTTGAAAAAAAGACAATTCCAAAATCTACTGAGTGAGGTAAATTCAGTATACAAAGGATTACTCATGTACAACAATGTCTGCTGACTTAGCAGAGGTTTTGTTCTTCAAAGTTTGTTGAATGTTTTGAGGATATTCGTATGTTCATGATGGATGAGAAACTGTCATTTCAAGAATTGTATGATGTCTTGTGGACTTGCAGATTAATGTTTTTTACAGATTTTTTTCCAGCACTTAAATGATTTAAATATAAAATTACAAGGACTTGGAAAAACGGTTGATGTTATGTTTGATCTCATAAGAGCTTTTGAAATCAAATTAGGAGTATTTAAACATGATATCAACACTGGCAAGTTTAAATATTTTCTGAATCTCCAAAAATACCTAACTAATTTTGGAGATCAAATACCAGATGTTCACAGATTCCAGATACAATTCTTATCAGTTATTGATTCGACCCTAGAACAGTTCTCTTTAAGATTTACTCGGTTCAGGTCATTCGAAGAAACAGGACATTTCATAAAATATGCAGACAAGGTAAAACTAAATGAACTGAAGTTGGATATGTTTCAATGAATTAATTTGGATGATTTTGAAATGCAGTTGATTGACTTACAGAGTAGCTGCATTTGGAGGCAAAAATTTATTGATTTGAGACATAAATTATAAAGTATTCAAAGAGATAGGTTAGCTGGGTCAATGCTGAACAATGCAGAAAATGAAGTTCTGAAAACATGGAATTCCTTGCCTGAAAATTTTCAGTGTCTGAAAAATGTAGCAGTGGCAATACTCTCGATATGTTTCTCTACTTACTCACGTGAATCATTATTTGCAATTATGAACCTAATCAAGTTCGATTTTAGGAGTAATTTAACTGATGCCTCAAGTGCAGCTTGTGTAATGTTAAAAACAACAAAATATAAACCTGATGTGATTCATCTGTCTTCTTCTGCACAACAGAAATCACACTAACAATGATAGAAGATTCTTTAATTTTCATGGGTACTCCATGCATTTGATGACTAATGTTTATTATTATAATTTAATTCTGTCGCATGTTTTTTTCCTTTTTGTTTCATATAAATTATAATTTTATTATAATATCATGTTATTCTACACTGAATAAAAATGTAATAAATGACTGATAGAGATTTTCTATGGTATTTAATTTATATAATTACCTTTGTTATACACTCTAATAAAATATTTAAACTTCAAAACAAATAATTGTGAATACCATTTTAAAAATTATTGTTTTTTGTTATAAAAACATCCTATACTTCTTATAGACATAAAAATAATCGATACCTCTATCTCACTCGATGGGTTGGCACACAAGTCGAGCGAGTATACTCTTATTTCATAAACTTTGGCACTCAATTGCCAAAAGGTTTGCCACCCCTGGTCTAGGTAGTTAGGGCTCCTGTTTTCCTCTTGAATTTGGGATTCTATTTCTTTCCATAGGTTAGAAAAATTTTAATCCACTATTTGTTTTAGTAGATTCTGAGAAGATTTCATCTTACTTCCTTCTGATACTCTTATTATTCTAATATTGCTCTCTTTGATGGAGTGAGAGAGTTTTTGTAGGGCTCTTTCATTTCTCTTGATTCTCATTTCCCTTTGTTCTTCACTCTGTGAAATTTCCATGTTTGTATCTTCGATTTCACTAATTCTTTCTTCCATCTGGTGAGTCCTGTTTCCTATGCTGGTTAATTCTTTTTTCACCTCTCTCATTATGCCTATCATTTTGAGGAGTTCCTTTTCATTCTGCTCTAATGTCTCAATTTTATTGGTAAAGTATTTATTTTGATTGGAAAGTTTCTTGTTGAGTTCATTTAACTGTGAGTACTTTGCCAGCATTGGCTGAGCTCTCTGAGTGTCTTGAGTATTGCAGCCCTGAACTCTGTTTCACTTAGATTTGATTCCAAGTGTGCCAGCTCATTTTCTAAAGAATGTCCATGATCTTCTGAAGGAGCTTTGGATTCTGAGGTGTGCATTGGGTTTGATGTGGGTTGTTTTTGTTTGTTTGTTTGTTTTTTTTTTGCTTTAGGCATGAGTATATTTTCCCTCTGGGGGATTGCCTATAAGATGGGCTTCTTTTTATTTATTTATTTATTTATTTATTTATTTATTTATTTAACTTTTTTCCTTCTATTTTGTTCCAACTTTAAGTCTCAATGCTCCCCCTCTTTGGGAGAGTAAAGTGGGCTATGGTCTGACTGCAGCCTGGTATGTCTCTGTTGTTATATACAGTATGGGCTCAGTTGTGGACAAAGGAGTTTTGGGGAGAGGGATGAGGAAAGCAGTCAGTTTCTCTGTCCTGGGTTGCTCTTCAGGTTTCTGTCTTAGTTGTTAGACAGCAGAGCTGTAAAGGTATGGGTGGGGGGTGAGGGAGTGTGAGTAGAAGCTGGGGGTGGGCCTGAGACACAATAGTAGAAACCTCTGTCAGCAGGGGGTCTAGTGGTTCAGTGTGGGTGGGGCGTGAGTAGCTGGATCTTTCTCCCCTCTGTTCAGCTGCTTTTACTTTAAGCACGTCTTTGCAGCCATGCCTGCTGCTTCTGAGCCAGTGACAGCCCACTGGGTTGCAGTACAGCAGCGGCTTGTGGGTGTCAGCGGTGGCCAGTGGCACACTGCTGGGTCACTCTTAATCCTACGCTCTGCTCGAGCTGTTTTCACTTTCAGTCTCCATGCATCAGCTGTGCCACTTCTGTGGGCCAGTAAATGGCCCACTGGGCTGCTGCCTACAGAGCAGGGGTGCGGCGAAGGAGGGCTGCGGTGAAGGAAGGCTGCGCAGGCCCGCTGGGCTGCAGCTGGTGTGTCCACTGGGTCCCTCAGTGTTCTGCTCAAGCTGCTGCTTTCACTTCAAGAGCCCTGTCTTTAAAAGTTTCTCAATAACAATCAACTTTAGTAGCTCGGCTGTGTCACCATTATAAATCAGGGACCACGTGTGCTGAACTGTGGGGGGCTGATGCCCTGCTCTCTCCCTGCCTGCCCAGGAAGTTCAGCCACCCCTGCTCCATGGTCCCTATTCCACTTCAGGCATCATGATCTGAGTAGGAAACAGTGTGCCGCCCCTTGAGTTTGGATGTTATTTTTTCCACAGTCTCATGGGGCTTCCATTCTCCTTAGGTCTTGGCATTCAGCCCTCTCTCGATCTAGCTCCACTTTGACCATAGTCCCCCAATCCCTCTTTGATTTTTCCAGTCCCGGGTCACATTCCGCATCCCTGTCCCTATACTGCTCCTTCCCCTTCTCTCTCCCGCTTTCTCCTTTTTCCTCTAACCTTTGGGTGTGGTTCTGCGTTGTGCAGTTCTCTCAGTTGAGGGTGTTACTCAGGATTTCCCCTGTGGATTCCCCTTTGTTCACAAGTCCCTTCGCAGGTAGGTATCGGGATTCTCCTCTCATGCCACCATCTTTTTCTCTGATAATAGCCTCTTATCAGAGGCATTATTTGCAAATATTTTCTCCCATTCAGTTGGTTTCCTTTTTACTTTGTTGAGGGTGTGCTTTGCTGTGTAGAAGCTTTTTAGTTTAATATAGTCCCATTCATTTATTTTTGCTTTTACTTCCCTTGTCTTTGGGGTCAAATTCATAAAGTGCTCTTGAGCCCAAGGTCTATAAGTTTAGTGCCAATGCCTTCCTCTATGCACTTCATAGTTTCGAATCTTATGTGGAAGTCTTTAGTCCACTTTGAGTTAATTTTGGTATATGGTGACTGTTCACAGTCCAGATTCATTCTTTTGCATGCAGTTTTCTAATTTCCCGAGCACCATTTACTGAATAGGCTATCTTTTCCCTGTTGTATCGTTTTTCCTCCTTTGTCAAAGATTATCTGTCCATGTGTTTGTGGGTTTATTTCTAGGTTTTCATTTCTGTTCCATTGGTCTATATGTCTGTTTCTCTGCCAATACCAAGTTGTTTTGATTATTGATGCTTTGTAGTATAGACTGAATTCAGGGAGAGTGATGCCTCCAGCCTTATTATTTTTTCCCCAGAGGATTGCTTTGGTGATTTGGGGTCTTTTATGGTTCCATATGAATCTGATAATTTTTTTATCTATTTCTTGAAAGAACGTCTGTGAAATTTTGATGGGAATTGCATTAAATCTGTATATTGTTTTGGGTAATATGGCCATTTTATGTTGACTCTTCCAATCCATGAACATGGTATATCCTTATATTTCTTTGTATCTTCTTCAATTTATTTTAATAGTGTCTTATAGTTTTTTTGTGTATAAGTCCTTCACGTTCTTTGTTAAGTTTATTGCTAAGTATTTTATGTTTATTTTCATCTCAAATGGTATTGTTTTATTCTTATTTTTTTATCTGAAGTTTTATTATTTGTATATAAAAATGCTGTGAATTTTTGTACATTGATTTTGTATCCTGTAACTTTACTGTATTCATATATTACTTCCAACATTTTTCTGGTTGAGTCTTTAGGGTTTTCCATATGAAAGATCATGTCATCTGCAAAAAGTAACAATTTAACTTCTTTTTTTCTGATTTGGATGATTTATCTTTTTCCTGCCTAATGGCTCTGGCTAGAACTTCCAGAACTATGTTGAATAGCAGTGGTGACAGGTGACATCCCTGTCTAGTTCTGGATTTTAGAAGAAAAGGTTTCAGTTTTTCCCCATTCAGTATGATATTTGCTGAGGGTTTCTCATATATAGCATTTATTATGTTGAGGTATTTTCCTTCTATACCCATTTTATTAAGTGTTTTGATCATAAATGGATGTTGTATCTTGTAGAATACTTTTTCCCATCAATTGATAAAATCATATGGTTTTTATCTTTAATTTTGTTTATGTGGTGTGTCACATTGATCGATTTGCGTATGTTCAACTATCTCTGTGCCCCTAGAATGAATCCCACTTGATTGTGACATATAATCTTTTAAATGCATTGTTGTATTCTATTAGCTGGTATTTTGTTTAGGATTTTTGCATTGGTGTTCATCAGAGATATTGGTCTATAGTTTTCTTTTTTTGTGACATCCTTGCTAGGCTTTGGTATTAGGGTAATGTTGGCTTCACAGAATGGGATGGGAAGTATTGCCTCTTCAATTTTTTGAATATGTTTGAGAAGTATAGGTGTTAGTTCCTCTTTGCATGCCTGGTAAAACTCATTATTGAAACCATCCAGTCCTGGACACTTCATTTTGAGAAGGTTTTGGATGATTGTTTCAATTTCCTTATTGTTGATTGGTTTGTTTAGGTTATCCAGTTCTTTTTTTTTTTTCTACTTCTTTTTTAAAAGATTTATTTATTGTTTTTGACACAGAGAGAGAGAGAGATACAGAGTCAGAGACAGAGAGAAGGGGGAGGGCCCAGAACAGTCTCCATAGTTGCACATCATTGGTTTTTCCACATAGTTTCATTCCATAGGTGGGTGGGGCTGCACAGGGCAGGAACTGGACGGGGGTCTCACTCCAGTGAGAACTGAACTGGGGGCACTCCCCAGTTCAGCATATGGGTCCACAAGGGCCGGGGCCGGGATTTGATCCTCGGTCCCCGGGGCTGAAAAGTGACCACCTAACCCACTGAGCCATCCCGGCTTCCCCAGGTTATCCAGTTCTTGATTCAGTCTAGGTAGACTATTTGTTTCTAGAAACTTGTTTATTTCTTCTAGGTTGTACTATTTGGTGGCATGTAGTCCTTCATAGTATTTTTGTATGTTTCTTTGTATTTCTGTGGTATTAGTGGTAATTTTTCCTCTTTCATTTCTAATTTGGATTATTTGTGTGTTTTCTCTTTTTCCCTTGGCGAGTCTAGCCAGGGGTTTGTTGATTTTATTAATTTTTTCAAAGGACCAGCTCTTTGTTGCATTAATTTATCCTATTGTTTTTTTATTCTCTATTTCATTTCATTCTGCTTTAATTTTTAATATTTCCTTTCTTTTCCTGGCTTTGGATGTTTTTTGTTCTTCTTTTTCTAGTTCTTGAAGATGTGATATTAGGTTGATTACTTGTGATTTTTCTTATTTCTTGAGAAGGGCCTATAGTGATATAAATTTCCCTCTTATTACTGGTTTTGCTGCATCTCAGTAATTTTGGTATGTTGTGTTTTCATTGTCATTTGTTTCTATGTGTTTTTTAATCTCTTCTTTTATTTCTTCTTTGATTCAGTCATTTTTTAATAACATGTTGTTTAATCTTCATGTATATGTGCTTTTTCCTGCTTTCTTTTTATAGTTGATCTTTAATTTTAAATCTTTGTGATTGGAGAATACACTTGGTATGATTTTGATCTTCTTAAATTTGCTGAGGCTAGCTTTATGTCCCAGCATGTGGTCTATCCTTGAAAACGTTACATGTATACCAGAAAAGAATGTATAGTCCTGTGTTTTAGGATGAAGTATCCTGTAAATGTAAGTTATGTCCAGTTGGTGTAATGTATCATTTAAAGCTGATGTTTCTTTATTTGTTTTCTGTTTGGACGATCTTTCCATGGCTGTCAATGGGGTGTTTAAGTCCCCTACTATAATTGTGTTTTTGTCAGTTTCACCTTTTAGATCTGTTAGTAGTTGCTTTGTAAATTTTGGTGCCTTTTGGTTGGGGGCATATATATTAATAAGTATAATATCTTCTTTTTTTGTCCCCTTTATAATTATGAAATGTTCATTTTTGTCTCTTATTATCTTTTTGATTCTGAAGTCTGCTTTGTCAGATATAAGTATGGCTACACCTGCTTTTCTCTGGGTGCCATTTACTTGGAGTATTTTTTTCCAACCTTTTATTTTGAGTCTGTGTTTGTCCTTGTGGATGAGGTGTGTCTCTTGAGACAGCATAAGGTTGATTTTTGTTCTTTAATACAGTTTGCTACTCTGTGTCCATTTACATTTAGTATGATGATTGATATATGAGGACTTTCTATAGACATTTTATCTCATTTTTTTGGTAGCTTTTTAAAAATTTTTTTATTGTTCCTTTGCTTTTTTTCTTCCCATTGCTTATTTTACTTTGATGGTGTTTATGACTGTTTTTTCTTTATTTTTTTCTTTTATTGTTATGTGTCCCAATTCTATGTTCTTTTTCAGTGGTTACCATGAACTTTATATAAAAGAAAGTTTAATATATGCAGTGGTTCCTTTCATTAAGAATGTTTCTTATCTCCATTCTCTTTGGAAACTTAAGTCTTTATTTCTTCCCCTTTTAAAGTTTTTTGTTGTTCCAGTTTATCCCTATTTACTTTTACTTTTTAATTCATGTCTAATGACCTCCTTCAGAATTTCCTTAAATGCTGGCCTTGTGCTGGAGAATTCCTTCAATTTTTGTATGTCTGAAAAGTCTTTATTCCTTCTTCATATCTAAAGGATAATTATGCTGGGTATAGGATTCTTGGCTTGTAATATTTCTACTTTAATATTTTGAATACTTTGTTCCATTCCCTTCTGGCTTGTAGAGTTTCTGTTGGGAAATCTGATGATAGTTTGATAGGCTTTCCTTTATATGTTATGGTGTACTTTTACCTGGCTGGCTGCCTTGAGGATTCTTTCTTTGCCTTTGACCTTTGACATCTTCAGTATAATGTGCCTTGGAGAGGGTCTGTTAGGATTCAAGTAGCTAGGGATCCTGTTTCCTTTTTGGATTTGAGGTTCCAGCTATTGCCATAGAATTGGGAAGTTCTCATCTACTATTTGTCTGAGTAAATTCTCTGTACCCATCTTCTCCTCTGCTCCCTCTGGAATACTTATAATTCTTATATTATTTTTTCTAATGGAGTCAGATAGTTCTTATAGATATATATTTTTTATTTCTTTTAGCTTTAAGGTCTCTCTCTTTTTCTTTCTGTGATATTTCCAAATTTTTGTCTTTGATTTCACTAATTCTTTCCTCCATCTAGTCAGCTCTGCTTCCTGTGCCAGCTATTTCATTTTTCATTTCTTGTATTTTGTTTTTTATCTCCAACATTTCTATTTGCATCTCTTTCATAGATTCAATTTCCTTTCTGATATCACTTAGCTCCTTTAGTGTCTTCCACCAGCTTTCTATGATCTCCTTGAGTGTTTTTATAATTGCAGCCTTGAATTTTCTGTCATTTAGCTCATATAATTGCATGTCTTCAAATTCCTTTTCTGGAGATTTTTCTCTTTCTTTCTGAACTCCTTTGTTCAAAGGGGTATGCATCACTGTTGTAGTGTTTTGTTTCCTGAACATGAGGACTTTTCCCCTGGTAGATGTGAAGGTATCTTTCTTTTACTTCCTAGCATGTGTTAGTGTCTTATAATATTTCCTCTTATTTATTTTATTTTCTCACAGTGGGAGACTTTGTAGGAGGTGTGCCTTCCTTTGACTCAGTTGCCCTGGTCTCTGTGTGCCTCCTCTTTGGGAAGATATGGTGGGTGATGGTATTCTATGCCTCTGAGATTCTGCTGCTGTCTGAAGCTGCCACACCTAGATCCCTCTTCTGGCTTCAGTGGAAAAGGTGGGGGCAGTGCCTGTTCGGAAAGACACAGGTCTGGTTGCATCAAAGGGTAATGGCTTCCCTCTGCTGGCTTCCACGGGAAGAGTGCAGGAAGGGTTTGTTGAGACAGGCGCAAGTCTGATTGTATCACAGGTTAATGGCAGCTTCCTGGCAGCAGCTCACTGATGGTTGGCTGCGGGCAAGGCCTGCACAGTGCGCCGTGGGAGACTGCAAGGGGAAGCAGCCAATCTTCCTGTCCAAGGCCATGCAGTGATCCAGTTGGGGCCCCACCTCACTGAGACCACTCTGCACCTCAGCCACCAACACACTCCCAGTGTTGGCATTCTAGCCACTGGAACACCACCTCTGGCTCCAATTGCCAGCTTCATGTTCCACAGGCCCCCAGCTCCAGCTGCCCAACTCAAGCACTGGCAGCCAGATCTTCACTCTGGTCACTCGTGCCGATCTCTGGCTGCTGCTGTTGCCTCACTCTGGCCTCCTGCACTGCGCTCTGGCTGCCCTCAATGGGCACGGCTATTCCCCTCGTACTCCCACCGGGGCCTCCTGCCACAATCAGCCATGCCCTCTTTTTCTGTCCACCATATGTTCTGGCTTCCTGCACCTCCCCCTCTGTCCATTTCAGGCATCCATCCCTCCCAGAGTCATTCTGCACCTTGACCGGTGCCCTCACGCTCCCACCTCAGTCAATCTCTCCTCTTTCGGACTTGGGTCAGCCTTTGGGCCATTCACTGGGTTGGTCTGTTGTCTCCACACTGCTCCCTTTCTTTCTCTCTCACTTGCCTCCATTTCTCTAGCTTTAGGTATTTTGTTGGTTCCCTCAGCTGAAGCTATGTGCTACTTAAGGATTCTCTAGTTAGATTTTAGTTGTTTAAATTGTTATCTTTCCAGAAGTTTCAAGAGCTCCTCTCACACCACCATCTTGATGACATCTGCAAATTCTGTGTCATTTAGCTTACATGTTTCCATATGTTCAAGTTCCTCTTCTGGAGATTTAAAATTTTCTTTCTGAGCACCTTTGTTCAATATGGTACACATTGCTTTGGAGCATTTCTTTTTCTGGACATGAGGACTTTTCCTCTGGTAGATGTGAAGATATCTTTTCTTTTCTTCCTAGTTGGTATTGCTACAGTATATTATAGTATTTTCTTTTAGTTATTGGATTTTCTCGCAGTGGGAGATTTCCTAGATGGTGGGCTTCTCTTTGACTCAGTCAGCCTGGTCTCTGTATGCCTCCTCTTTGGGAAGATATGGTAGGTGATATTATTGTATGCATCTGAGCTCCCACTGCATTCAGAAGCTGCCATGCCTGTGCTGCACAGTTTTTCTAGCTCTCTCTGCTGGCTTCAGTGGGAAGGATGGGGGCGAGGTTTGTTGGGAAAGATGCAGGTCTATTTGTGTCTCAGTGCAATGGTGGCTTCCCTATGCTGACTTCAGTAGGAAGGGTGGGGCAGGGTTTGTTCGGAAAGGCACAGGTCTGTTTGTGTCACAGGGTAATGGTGCCACCAGATCACTGAATGCAGACTCTGAGCAGACCTGGTGGGGTGAGCTTTGGGAGAGGACAAGGGGAAGGAGGCATGTTGTGTGTCCAGGGCCACACTGCTCTGGCTGAGGCCCTACCTTATCGAGGGCCACTCTGCGCTTTAGCCACCAGCATGCTTCTGCTGCCAGCACTCCACCCACCAGAATGCTTGCTTCCTGCTCCAGTTGTCAACCTTACACTCTGTGGGTTCCTAGCTCCAGCTGCCCAACCAATGTCCTGGCAGATGGACTCTCACTCTGGCCTCCTGTACCGTGCTATGGATGCCCTCACCACACTATGGCTGCTCCCCTCATTCTCCCATTGCAGTTTGTCACCACATCCAGCCATGCCCACTTTTTCTGTCCACCCTGCATTCTGCCTGCTCATGCCTCTGCCTTTGTTCATTGTAGGCCTCCAACCTGCCTAGAGTCATTTTGCACCTCTACCTGCACTCCCATGCTTCCAGGTCAGTCAGTCTGTCCTCTGCTGGTCTCTGGGTCAGTGTCTGGGCTGGTTAGCAGGTAGGTCTCCAGGATGAGCTCCACGGCATGTCTGTTCACTGATCCTTTTCTTTTTCTCACTCACCTCCCATTTTCTGGCTTTTGGGTATTTTCATGGGATGAGTGGGTCTCTCACCTGAAGCTTTGAGTTGCTTAGGAATTCTCTGGTTGGATTTTAGTTGTTTAATTTGTTTTTTTCAGGAGAAGTTTTAAGAGCTCCTCTCACACTGCCATCTTGATGATATTTCTCTCTCTCTTCTTTCTTCAGTGATGTTGTCATGTTTCTTCCTTCAATATCACTTTCTTTCCTTCATCTGGTCAGCCCTGATTCCTATGCTGGCTAATTCATTCCTTATTTCTTCTGTTACATTTTCATTTCTGTAAGTTTCTTTTTATTCTTTTTTATAGTTTCGATTTCTTTGTTAAAATTTTTATTTTGTTCACTGGTTTTCTTTCTGAGATCATGTAACTGTGTCTGGGTACTCTGCAAGAATTATTTTGAGTTCTCCAAGTTTCTTAAAAATAGTTGTCTTGAATTATGTGCCATTTCAATCTTATATTTCCAAATCTTTAAGTTTATTTTCTGGGGATTTTTTATTTTCTTTCTGAGTCACTTTGTTCCCTAGGGTATTCATTGTAGATGGAGATTTTTTTTTTTCTTCTTTGGCATAAAGATTTATTACCCTGGAAAATATGCTGAGGTCATTCTTTCATTTCCCAGTTGGTGTTGATGTAGTATCTTACAATATTTTCTCTTGACTAGTCAGCCTTTTCACACTGAGAAATTTCCTTCAAAATAGGCTCCTGTTCTTTGACCTAGTCTGCTCAGTTTCAGAGGGCTTCCTCCTTGGGGGGATGTGGTGGGAGATGGTATTTTATGCTTCTGTCATAGCATAGCAGGCAGGTGCTGCTACATCTATGTGTTGAAGTTTCCCTATGTCCCCCTGATGGTTTCAGCTGGAAGGGTTGGGGCAGGGTTTGTTACAAAAGGTGTGCTTTGTTTTTAAATATAGGGTAAAGGAAATTTCTTAGATGTAGCTGTCTGAATGCAGGCACTAAGTGGGGCAAGCTTTAGGAGAGAGTTAGGGAAAGTTGCCAGTCTCAATTACTATGGATTTTCCTGATGGAATAGGTGGTGTGGGTTGAAGCTGCTATGTGTCACATGCTGGCCTGAGTACTGGGCTCAGCTACAATCCAAGACTGCAACTTTATTAAGAGTGCGGAGGGTCACAGGGTGCATGTGCCATCAGCTCTGTCTTCTTCCCTTCTTCTGAGCCTGTGCTTTACCTGAGCCTGCACTTCACCCAAGATTGTGTTGTTCTCTGATCAGTGCTCATACAGTTGCTGGCTCATAGTCTCCAGCTCACCCAGGGCTTCCCTGTGGTTGGGTCTGTGCTTCTGCAACCCTAAGCTGCTGGCCCCAGGCTCACTCTAGTTGCAGCTTTAGTTTTCTCATGGCTGGTGTAGTACCCTCTCTGCTCAGTTATTTACCTCAGAGCAGTGCCCAGGCTCCAAGGAAACCAGGGCAGTTTCACAGCTAAGTCTCTGACTCATTTAGAGTCTCACTCATTTCAGCCTCCCACATCTCTGCCCTTGTCAGTTCTTGGCTTCTAACCCATCTGGGGTTACTCTGCTTCTTGGCTCCTGTTCTTAGTTTCCCAGCTCATTCTCTCTACTGCCTGGCTCCAGGTTATGATCTGCAGCCCTGTCTTTTCTCTTCCCCTCTGTCCCACTTGCTTATGTTTTCTGAACTTTAGATGTTTTCTTGTGATGAGTGGGTTGCTCAGCTGAGACTATGCATAGCTTAGGGATTTCCTGTAGGCATTTATTTTACTATTTGTTGTATTTCCCTGGAGAGGTTTAAAGAATTGCCTCTCATGCCACCATCTTGATCCCATCTTTCAACTTTCTCTACTTTTAAGTCCAATTCATTCCTTAGGATTGGAATGTTATCATCAATTATTTCTTCAAGTAGGTTCTCTGATCCTTTCTCCGTCTCTTCTCTTTCTAGTATACCAATTTTTCTTATGTTGACATTTCTAATGGAGCCATGTTTTTCAGATAGTTCTTCCACTGCTTTAAATTCCTAGTTCTCTGTCTTTTTCCTCGGTCATTTCTACATTGCTATCTTCAAACTTGCTAAAACTCTCTTCTATCTCACTTGCTTTACATCCAATTCTTTATAATGCATTTTCAAATCTCAAATGTTTAGTTTCTTCATCTCCATAATTTCTGTTTGATTTGTTTCTCACCGTTTTAATCTATTTGGTAAAGTATTACTTTTGTTCACTAATTTTATACATGAGCTATTGAATTGCTTTCTGAGTTCTTTTATATCTTGTTCAGTGTCTTTATAACTGCAACCTTAAATTCACTGTCATTTAAATTGCAGTCTTCTATGACTTTGTGTTTGGTTTCTGGAGACTTTTCATTTTTTTCTGTGGTCCTATGTTACCTTGGTTGTTCATGGTGTTAAAAGAATTGTTTCTCTGCCTGCACATTTGATGCCGTGAACCCTTTTTTCTTTTAGATTTTCTTTTCCTCTGAACAATTTAGCAGGCTAGTGGGCAGGATACATTCTTTTGTTTTCCATTAGATGATGTTATAACACAAGTTTTCGTTTTCTCTTGTATGCATTAGTTGCATTTCTGGGATCACAGTGTAGTGGCCTCACTTTGATTGAGAAACATGCTGCATAGCCACTGAGATTGTGGGTGTCCCTTCTGTGACAGGCTCATGTCAGTTATGGGGAATCACTATTGTGCTGGGAAAATATGTAGGGTTGTGGGGAACCAGTTTTGTGAACTCTTAGCGCTATTTTCTTTTTACTAATGGTTGCTGGCTCAGCTGCCTGTATCAGAATCTGCCAGGATGGGTGTGGTGGTGGGGGAGCAAGTTAACAATTTCAAGGTGCCAACCCTTGACTAGTAATCGCTGTTGGCACTGCTTGCAGACTATAAGGTTTTCTACCCAGCTATACCAGGGTCTGCTCTGATGAATGGGGCAATGGAGAAAATTCCATAATCCCCAAGCTGTGCCCACCTGCTAGCAAAGGCTGTAGTGTAGGAATTACCATGTTGTCTGAGACTTCTTTGTTTTTTTTTTTTACTGGGTTTTGCTGAGATGAATGGGCCAAATGAGGAAAGTTTGTGATCTCACAGTTCTACCTATCTGCTTGCAATAGATTTTGATGTAGCTGTAGTACTTAAGGCAACCCAGCCACTTCTACTGGTGTCTGCCATGTGGAAAAGGGTGTAAAGGAAATGTATTTTCTAGCAAAAATACTGTTTCTTCTTCTTACACTCTAGGCCAGTGGTCCCCAACCTTTTTGGCACCAGTGACCGGTTTTGTGGAAGGTAATTTTTCTGTGGACTGGAGGGAGAAGGGTTCAGAATGGTTCAACCACATCACATTTATTGTGCACTTTATATTATTATTACATTTTAATAATATTAGTCTGCATTTGCAACCACTCCCAAGTGCTGGTATCACTGCCTCAGCTTCACCTCAGATCATCAGGCATTAGATTATGATAAAAGTGTACAATCCAGATCCCTTGCATGCAGTTTACAATAGTGTTCATACTCTTATGAGAATTTAATGCCACTGCTGATTTGAGAGGAGGCAGAGCTCAGACTGTAATATGAGTAATGGGCAGCACTGTAAATACAAATGAAGTTCCACTCCCTCACCCACAACTCACCTCCTGCTATGTGGGCTGGTTCCAACCAGGGACAGTGGTTGGGGACTCCTGCTATAGGCAACAGTGTGAGGGCTGCGGCCTTATTTCTCTATCACCACCATAATTACTTGAGCTGTGGTAAAAACCAAACTGTTTCTTTAGCCTCTAATCTTGTCCTTTTCTCATCTTGCCTCCCCTAATCATTCTAGTATGTTGATCTTCAGATTTCTAATACATGGATCTTTCAGGCATGTCCATGTATTAATCAGGGAGTTCTTTGTTGAGTTGTAGTTGTCTTACTTGTAAATTTAAAGGGAGAAACAAAAGATGTTTCTCATTCTGTTATGATGATGACATCAGTTTTATAAAGTCTTGGTGTCATAATAAACACTTCTTTTAGCCCAAAAAAGAAGAAAAATAATATTAAGTGATATTCAAGAAATTGGTCAATGTAAACTTTGGAAATAATTAAAAAAAAAAAGAGAGAAACACAGGTAAAACAAATATTTAAAACACAAAAATAATTTTTTTATCCTTTCACCTTGAATCTATATTTATACTTGCAGCTAAGTTGTATCTCTGAAAGGCATCATATAGTATGATTTTTAAAAATCCAACGTGCTATATAATGTCTTTATATTGGTGAGTTCAAACCATTTAGAGTTATAGTAATTATGGATATATGAGGATTTCCTATAGCCATTCTATCTTCTGTTTTCTGGTAGGTTTGTGTCATCATTAAAAAAAAATTATCATAATTTTAATTTGAGCATTGTCTCAAATTGAGAGAGCAGAATTTTGAAATTATTTTCCTAAACATTTTTTATTAAATTTACTGGGGTTACATTTGTTAGTAAAAATTATAAAGGTTTCAGGTGTACAGTTCTATAATACACAATCTAAGTGTTAGATTCTGTACTCACCACACAGAGTCAGTTCTCCTTCTATTACTATATATTTGACTCCTCTCCCTCCTCCACCATCTCTTCTCTTTTCCACCTCCGGTAAATACTAAATTATTGTCTGTGTTCATGAATTTTTGTTTCTTGTTTTTGTATGTTTGTTTGTTTGTCTTGTTCCTTTGTTGCTTTCAGTTTTATATTCCACATATGAGTGAAGTCATATAGTTCTTTACTTTTTCTGTCTGACTTATTTTGCTTAGTATGATAATCTCAAGATTCATTAGTATTGTTACAAATGATAGTATTTTATATTTTATTATAACTGAGTAATATTTGATTGTGTATATGTACCACATATTCTTTATCTAATCATCTGTTGAAGGGTACTTTGCTTGTTTGCATGTCTTAGCCACAGTGAACAATACTGCATTGAACATTGGGGTACAAATATATTTACAAATAAAAGTTTTTATATTTTGGAGGTAGATACCCAGAAGAAGGATTACTGGGTCATATGGCAACTATTCTTAATTTTTTAAGGAAACTCCATACTGCATTCCATAGTGACTTTGTCAATTTACATTCCCACTAGCAATGTATGAGGATTTTTTTTTGGTCCACAGCATGCCCAACACTTACATGTCTTGCTGATAATAGCTATATTAACAGGTATGAAGTAATACCTAATTGTGGTTTTGATTTCAATTTTTCTAATAGCAAGTGAAGTTTAGCTTTTTTTTCATATATATATTGGCCATTTTCTATGTCTTCTTGAGAGAAGTGTCTGCTTAGCTTCTTTGCTCATATTTTAAAGATTTTTTTATTGTTTTTGACACAGAGATAGAGAGAGATACAGAGACAGAGAGAAGGGGGAGGGCCCAGAACAGTCTCCATAGTTGCACATCATTGGTTTATCCACATAGTTTGATTCCACAGGTGGGCGAGGGGCTGCACAGGGCAGGAACTGGGCCGGAGTTTCACCCTGGTGAGAAACAAACTGGGGGCACACCCTAGTTCAGCATATGGGTCCACAAGGGCCGGGGCTGGGATTTGATCCTCAGTCCTCGGGGCTGCAAAGTGAATGCTTAACCCACTGAGCCATCCCGGCTTCCCCTCTTTGCCCATATTTTAATTGTATTATTTTTGTTGTTGTTTTTGGGTTGTACAAGTTCTTTATACTTTTCAAATATTAAACTTATTACACAGGCATTGTTTGCAAATATATTCTGCCATTCAGTTGACTACCTCTTTATTTTTTGATATAGCTCCATTTATTTATTTTTTCTTTTACTTTTCTTGCATTTGAGGTCAAATTCATGAATCCCTCCTTGAACATAAGGTCCAAAAGGTTAATACTGATGTTTTATTTTATGTAATTTATTTTTTCAGGTCTTATGTGGAGGTCTTTGATACATTTTGAGTTAATTTTTGGTATATGATGACAGATCATAATCCAGATTAATATTTTTGACAGAGAGAGAGAGAGATACAGCGACAGAGAGAGAACTGAACTGGTGGATCTCCCCAGTTCAGCATATGGGTCTGCATGGGCCGGGGCCAGGGCCAGGATTCGATCCTTGGTCCCTGGCACTGCAAAGTGAGTGCTTAACCCACTGAGCCATCCTGGCATCCCCAGATTAATTTTTTTTTGCATGTAGCTTTTGAATTTTTTTAGCACCATTTATTTTTTTAAGATTAATTTAATTTATTTTTCTATTTTTGAACTGAACTGGGGGCCTCACCACATTCGGGAAGCACACCCCAGTTCAGCATGTGGGTCTGCCTGGGCTGGAGCTGGGATTCGATCCTCGGTCCTCGGGGCTTCAAAGTAAGCGCTTAACCCGCTGAGCCATCCCAGCTTTCCCAATTTAATTGTTTTTGACAGATACAGAGAGACAGAAAGAGACAGAGAGAAGGGGGAGGGCCCAGAGCTGTCTCCATATTTGTACATCATCAGTTTTTGACATGGTTTCATTCCACATGGGTGGGAGGGGGCTGCACAGGGCAGAAGCCAGTCTGGGGGCCTGTCACATAGGAGGCACACCCCCTCAAACCAGGGGCCCAATCGGGGGGTGAGAACCAAACTGGGGGCCTCCTGTATGGGAACCACACCCCAGTTCAGCATATGGGTCCACATGGGCCAGTGTCGGGATTTAATTCTCAGTCCCCGTGGCTGCAAAGTGATGGCTTAACCCACAGAGCTATCCAGCTTCCCCTTTAGCACAATTTAATGAAGAGGTTTCTTTTGTATGCTTTTGTTTCTTTGTGGAAAATTATCTATATATATGTTGGTTGATTTCTGGTTTTTCAATTCCATTCCATTGGTATGTGTGTTTTTCTGCCACTATCACACTGATTAGATTATTTTCAATATGTAGTATAAATAGAAGCCAGGGAGTATGATACCTCTAGGTTTGTTCTTTTTTGTTAGGATTCTTTTTTTTTTTTTTTAAATTTTTTTTATTGAAAAAATTAATTAAGCTGCAAAGTGAGCGCTTAACCCACTGAGCCATCCCGGCTTCCCCTGTTAGGATTCTTTTGGATACTCATGGTGTTGTATTTTTTTTGTGTTTTTTTTTTTGGTAATTTCATACAATTCTGATGATATTTTTTATCTATTTCTTAAAATAATGTTTTTTAGATTTTGTTTTTTTTTTTTTGTTTGTTTGTTTTTTTTATCTTTTCACATTTATAGAGAGAAATTATCTTTTTGTCTTCAGTGCATAGTTATTTCTATTTTACTTTTTGACAGATAGAGAGAGAGACAGAGACAGAGACAGTTAGAGAACCGAACTGTGGGAACTCCGCAGTTCAGCACGTGGGTCCTGCCTGGGCCGGAGCCGGGATTCGATCCTCGGTCCTCATGGC
>PVKE010032657.1:0-18564 GCA_004027555.1 Craseonycteris thonglongyai
CATTTTCAAGTAGTAAAACAAATTAAGTAAATGTACATGTACATTTTTCTTTTTCTTTTTTTAAAGAAAATATGTTGCAGTAGAAAGACTAGGGACTTTGGAAAAAAGACATACTTAGAATAGCTTCTCGGTCTTTTGGCTAAGACCAAGTATAGACATACTTAGAATCTGGTGTTTGATGGTTTCTAACAGTGTAACCTTAGCTGAGTCAATTAACCTTTCTGTCTTCCTCTTTAAAATGTGGATAATACATTTAAGTGTTTCTGAGACCAAAAACACAAACGATCTGCAGCACCAAGTAAGTTCTCAATGAACATAATTTCTTTTCTCCTTTCATTATAACTTTAAATTGAAGTGAGAAAAGCTGTTCAAAAATCTTGAAAAATATTTTAATGTACTTATTCATATCCAATTATTTGGTATTATCAAACTAAGCAGATATTCCTGATTGCTATCATTTCAAGAAACTATTTTTCACCTGGTAATAAGATAAAACAAAGGACTATGATTTCATGTTCCTGAATCATCAGATCGAGCATTTTCCTTCCTTGATCAATGGGGTCACAGGCAGACGGAAGAGAAGCATCTACTCTGGGCACCTAGTTACCCTGTTGTGATCATGAAGGAAACTTTACTTAAGAAACATACATGTCGTCAAGTCTCCCTTCCAACTGCTGCAGTGAGGTTTAAAAATTAGATTTTTAAGAGAAGATATGTCCTAGGGTAAGAAAGAAATTATATTTAACTTTGGCTTTGTGATTTATGTTTAGACTCTTTGATGGTTGTATTTAGTACATAAGTGGAATGAAGGAAACTAGTGTCAGGAAGATAAAGGAGGCAAACACAAATCAATATTGTGGAGGATGCTCCAGGAAATGACTTTTCTTCCTACTTGATATTTTTGATACGTGAATGATGCATCTTACTGACTGAATTTTCTTAGTTTAGAACAAAACACATATAGAAAAGTTGAATTGAGAAAGCCAGAACTTAAGATGGCAAATTTTAAGAAACTGTGATTACAAATGAACCACTATATATTTGAAAGAACTAATGAGACAATACAATGATGGGTTTCATTTTTTATTTATAAAACATAAACATTTGCTTAAGTGATATTTCCAGATTCAAACCTCTAATTTTAACAGGTATATACGCTGATTCAAGACAAGCACATACCACAAACAGACTCAAACTTCTTGAGGACAACATATTGCCAGAATTAAAAGTGCTATCTTAGAAAGGTTAATTCTCTCTCCTGCTGTTGAGAAAGTACAAAAAATAAGTATTATTCTGGCCATGTCGTCTAAGGCTTCCTCAGAGTAGGGAATTGGAAGAAAAAAAAATGATGGTAAATCTATGAGAGTATATTTTGTTAAACTCATATCCTTTCACTTCAGACCATTCCATCATCTCACAATAGGATAAGAAAATTAGGGTTTAAGGAAAGCCGGGATGGCTCACCAGGTTAAGCACTCGTTTGAAGCCCAGGGGTCCAAGGATTGAATCCTGGCCCTGGCCCGTGTAGACCCATATGCTGAACTGGGGTGTGCTTCCCATGTGGGAGGCCTCCAGTTTGGTTCTTATCTCTTCCACCACCCCTGGTTCAGCCCTTGGCTTGAGGAGGCGTGTCTCCCATGCAGGAGGCCCCCAGCCCAGTTCCTGCCCTGCATGGCCCCTGCCTATGAAACCATGTCAAAAACTGATGACCCACAACTATGGAGACTGCTCTGGGTCTTCCCCCTTCTCTCTCTGTCTTTGTCAAAAAATAAAATGAATCTTTAAAAAAATTTAGTATTTAAGTATTAGAGCTGAGCTTACTTATTTTCCATCTTCTCTGGTTTGTATAATCCTTAGTCTTAAAGCTACACAGAGCCTCAGAAATTATATTTTCTGCTTTTAAGCAGCAGAACCAGATGAAGTTTGAAATCTCTTAAATCTTATTCCAATTTTCCTGTTTATACTTTTATTCTTCTCGAGTGGACACATTATGCCCTCTTATCCAATTGCGTTTACAGAGATCATTATTTAAGCAGAATGCCCTCCATTTTCTCTTCCTTTTTTCCACATTTGAAATTTGCTCTCTGTAAGTATTCTCACCAATTACTTCTATTGATCCCTTAGACTGATGTCTTCACTTAACATAAGAGTCCAGGAAGTTTTCTCTTCTTAAGAATATATAACCGTACGTGGGTTATTACTACCTGTCTTACAGCTGCTTAGCCTTCTTCTGATTAATAGGAGTTTTAGCTTGTTTTGGCCTTTTCACATGATGGTAAACTCCAATCATAGTACTCCATCCTCCTAAATACACTGACTTATAAAAGGAAGAGGCCCTGTTTCAAGTAGAGACAATCAGAGTCCATTTTGGGGGTGCCTCAAAAGAGAGTACCTCTCTGAGAATGAACATAGTAGAGACTGATACAGCCTACAAAGGCCTTGTGCCATCTCTCCTTCTACATGAGAAAGCATGTCTGGGAGTAAAGCAAGACCACAGAAGAAAGAGAATAATAAAAACAATGAGAACAAGGAAAGACCAATTCCTAACGGATTCACATCTCTTATACCCTTAGATTCTGTGATCCTGAAGTTCCCATCACCTCCTTAGACTCTTCTTTTCATAAGGAAATACTTTCACTGTTTTTCTCTTAAACCAGCTTGAACTGGGATCCTGTCTCTTGGGTTTAAATAATTTTAATATTATTCTTTATTTGCTCAATTTTTTTATAGCTAATTGTACTTGTTATTACACACAGTCACCTTTCTCAGTAACTTTAAGATAAAAAACAAAACAAAACTATGCCTCTTCTTTTGTGCTCCCTTTTCTACTTACATTTCAAAGTTCCATAATGTTTGCCATGCCTGAGGAATTACTTTTAGTCTTCCACTGATAAGGCTTCCATGCTAAGGGACCTTCTGATATTTACAAGTAAGTGTTACGTTTCTCTACAGATGACATGTCCATCCTGCCTTTTCCCTTGCAGCCCACTCCTGCATGTGACTAACCAGAGAAGAGTTCTAAAGTGAAAATCTGAAACTTGTTTTACTTCTCCAGACAAAATGGCTAAGAGTATTGTAGGGCGGCCCCCTCCAAAAATGTATCCTCATCTGAACTTACAGAACCCGTGAATGGGGCCTTATTTGGGGGGTGAGGTAAAGATCTTTGCTGATGTAGTTAAGTTAAGGACCTTGAGATGAAATCATCCTGGATTGTTCAAGCATGTTCTAATGCAATGATAAATGTCATTATAAGAGCCAGAAGAAAAGACACATAGAAGAGAAGATCACATGAAGATGAGACAAACTTTGGAGTTAGGTCTCTACAAGCCAAGGCATGCCTGGAACCACCAGAGCTGGAAGAGGCCTGGGAGGACTATTCCCTAGAGCCTCCAAATGTAGCTGGCCCTGCCCATACCTGGATTCCAGATTTCTGACCTTCAGAACTGTGAAAGAATACATTTCTGCTCTTTGTGGTATGTGTGTGTGTGTGTGTGTGTGTGTGTGTGTGTGTGTGTATATATATATATATATGGCAGCAATAGGAAATAAATGCAGGCATTATAAAAAAAATAAATGTGAAAATCCATTATTTCAGAACCAATAAATGTACAGGTTGTTTTTGTCACTGAAGTTCCCAGCCTAGCACACAGCCCTGGCCTGACCTTGAACAGAATTGACTCTAGAACAAACTTGTCCAGCCCATGGGCTATGTGTGGCCCAGGATGACTTTGAATGTGGCCCAACACAAATGTGTAAATTTTCTTAGAATATTATGAGATTTATTTTTAGCTCATCAGCTACTGTTAGTGTTAGGGTATTTTATGTATGGTCCAAGACAATTCTTCTTTTTACAATGTGGCTCACAGAAGCCAAAAGTTTAGATATCTCTGCTCTAGAAAAATAGGAGGAAAAGGCAAGTAGATGCAAAGCAGAGAGGAAAGAGAATTGCTTCCAGCCACAGGATTGAGAAAAGTTTTCAAATATAAGCGAAGTCTTATTTAGGGATCTCTTTTTTTCTCAAATTCTTCATTGGGGGAAAAACATTTACTTCCAATAAAACTGATAGTATTCTCTTGAGGCAGCAATATACATAGTAACAGGTGCTGAAAGCTATAATCAGACAGGTCTGAGTGCAAATTACAGCTTCAACCTCAGCTCTGGGATTCTGAACACAATCTCTAATCCAATCAGAGCAAATGATAATTCTGATCAGAGTCTAAGAAACACTTTCTTTCTTCTTGTGGATTCAAATATGAAAAGAATGTAGTGCCTGGAGTTGCTAATTTATCTTCTGACTCTGAAGGGACATCTAGTGAGCCAATCAGAAAAACTGAAATCGATTGGGAGAAGTGAGTCATTGGTTACATGAATTAAGATTTCAAATTCAGCTCTGCCGGATTTCCCAGACTTTTTTAGTTACAATAACTAATAAACTACATTTTCTCCAAGACACTCCACCCAAAGAGTGTTGACAAACTATATAAAGCCACTTAATATAATTCCTAAAATGTAGTATATACATGATAAATTCTAGTACCCTATTAGCTTGGAATACCATAAATGTAGTCCCAAAGAAATTGCCTTAGAGTGCTGGTTTTTCAAGCTTGGCTGCACATTAGAATCCCCTGAACAGCTTTTAAAACCGACTGATGTCCAGTAGCATTCCATACCGATTAAATCAGTGTCTCTGGGAGTGAGACTTGGGCTTCGTTGTGTTCTTAAAGGTCCCCAGGTGATTTTGTTGTACAGCCAAATCTGAGAACCACTGTTTTACAGCTAATGCACAAACAGGATTTGTAAAGAAAGGAAAAGAAAAGAAGGCTTTTACTTTAAGAAGCAGCCCTAAGTATTGCCGCCTATATATTGTGTCAAGATTTTGAAGTTCAGCACCTCTGTGGAGATAGCTTCTAATCTTGTTTGTGTTCCCTCTGGCAAACTGTTGCTAGTTTTCTTTAGCAGGAGTTAAGAGAATATCTTTAGCCTTAGCAGGATATGCTCATTTATTTTTATTCTTTGAAAACCTCTCCAAGTTATTGAGCTCGCTATTTTATTAGGGACTAATAAATTTAACTTGACCATACACATTGCTAAAAAGCTTAGTGTTCCATATGAGGCAGGTGAAGAGACTGTGTTATCTTTAAATCCTTCAACTTGGCTTATGAAAGTTATTAGTGTTACCTTAATAGTTGCTGTTAAATTATGTACAAATTATGAATTTTCTAGATCTCAGCCTCTACGAGCACTAAACATCACTTTTGATAAACCCAAGAAACGTCTGAAACAGTGGGAATTTGAAGCTAGCATATGATAAAAGAAGGGCACTGGATTTAGACTAAAAAAAAATCTTTTTGCTACTGAGTAGCTATGTTAGTCATTCTGAGTTTCAGTTTTTCTCATTTTTAAAACTCAATGCATAATAAATCATCTACAAATCTTACAGGATAAACTACAGATGTTTGCATGGATGAGGTTTGTAAACTCAAGATAAGGATAAAATATAAGTTAGAATTTTTAGAACTATAGGATTACCAGGCATGTGAGTTTTGCCTGTATAAGCTGAATGAAGTTGTTTCAATAAATACTAAAGTAATACTTATTCAAATAGGTTGTGCCTCATGGATCAGAGAAGAATCAGAACCCTGCAGAAAACATCTGGGTCTATGGTGTTGTGTTATTTGTTTCTGTTCAATGTCAGTCCCATCAAAGCGAAAGACTCCAATATTTGTAGGCATCTATTATGAGCCAGGCAGTTTTAAAACAACATTTATTAGTTTAATATTACTTAGTTGAGTACCTGATATATACCAGACACTGTCTCATTCAATCCTCACAACTAGCAGGTGAGAAAGCCAAGGTCCAGGGATGTTAAGAAATGTAAGGCTATATTGCAAGTAAATGGAAGAATTGAAGTTTAAAATTAGGTTTAAGTCCTTAGTCCTGTGTTTGCAATGATGTCATACTGATGCCTCCCAGCTCTAGCAGAAAGATAGTCTTTCCTCTAAAAAGGGATAGGAAACACTGACAATTATCCCACCTTTTTCCTACCAATTATTGTTTACACTGCAAGTTTAGAAGGTACAATTTCAGGCAGAAAATGGGCTTGTCCAGATTCCTCATTCCCCTAGCCAAACCATTTGCTAGAATTTAGTTTGTCATCTTAACATGTCTTTGATGCTCTCCTCTCCAAAGTATTATAGTATTGTTCAGAGACACTGGCCTCCCTAAAAGGACAAGATTTTACAAAATGTACACATTTTAGATTCCAAAGTGGAATTACCAGATCAAAGAACTGGCTTATAGGGAGTATAGAAAAGTGACTTATTTGCAAACATAAGGAAAAACTGCCCCCCCCCCCCAATTCTGCTCAATTACCTAGTGTGTCTATTTGATCCTCAGGTAATGAATCAAAATAGAAAATAATTTGGTCTTCATGTTCTAATTATGAAATATATAACAATTTTCTTTTTATGTGACCATTAATGTGGAAAACTTTCTAGAAACTTTTGAAAGAAGAGGACATTTCTTTTCAATATTAAAAAAATATATATCCGCAGCAATCTTAGATACAATGCCTTCTTATTTCAAATTCATCCAAAGAAAAAGATTTTTATTTAAGCTCATTTACAAAGAAACACCTGGCCCCAAAGATGATTAACATATCAAAAAGGTCACACCAAACTATTCAGAAAAAATGGTTTATGAATATATGACCCAATTTTTCTCTCTGCTTCCTGCACATTTAGTGGGCCTATAATCTTGATATCCCACAGTTTCAAAGCCATCTTCTCATTAGTTATTGTTTTCTCCACTTGTGAGCTCACCAAGGCATTAAAATAATCTATGAGTTGCTTTTTGTGACACCATGTTTCCCCTTCTTCTAAAAATCTTTGTCCTTTGAAATTATGTATTGTGCTTTTCAAAATGTAATAGATTATCATTATGAGAATTTCAGACTGATTGGCTGTTGTCTGCAGAATATTTTGAATAAAACATTTGCTTTTGCACTCATTTGTCCAATTGCAAGAAAAAAATTCTTCATCCCCTGCCTCCCCACTCCAGAGTTGTCTTAATTAGATTGGTCTTTAAGCCCAACTGTCCCTTAAATTTCTCCCATTTGAATGTCTAGAGTCAACTGTATATTTGAATTAGCCATAGATAGTTGTAAAGATGAAGAAAATTTAATCTTTTAAGCCCATATTTATTAATAGGTCTACTCAATTCTTTTGATACATAGAACTCAAATTACAGAATTATAGTTCCTATTTGTGTGAAAACAATAAGGTTTTAGAATTCATAACCCAGTTACAATTTTTATAAGCAGGATATATTGTATTTATTAATTCATGTAGTGAACACATTGGACATGAGTAAGTTCTTACACTAAAAGAGCTGATAATTCATCAAATAAGGCAGCTAACATAGCTTATAAATTCCTATAATATGAGTTAGAATTGAACAGGTACATAAGGAATATAAAATTATGCAGAAAAGATTTATAAATCTTGTGCATTGAACGCTTTCAATTAAATAAAAGAGATAGATTTGGGTTAATAGTCAAGTAACCTTCTGCCAGGCCAACACTCCTACAAATAACAACTATAAACTTTGGGCAACATACAAAAAGACTGAAGGCAATGGAGAGTAAAAAAAAAAATGCAGTTAAAGGTAGAGAAGAGTTGACATTTAGAAAAAGAAAATGGCATATTACATGTAGTATATAAAATTCTAATACAAATCCAGAGTTTCTGGCCAAAAAAACCAGAGGGCAGAGTTCAGGGCAACCACAGATGCTGGGAAATAAAGAGAGTACAAAAAAGGAGCTAGCCAGAGAGGAACAGACTCAATTTTTGTGTATAAATCTGCCCAAGTCTCTGGCTGTGCCCTGAACCACACACACACAGGTCAGACTCCAGGCATTAGAATGAAGAATTGAAGAGCTAAATGAACATATGAGCCATTGCTCAAGGGACAGAATCTAGTAAGTTGCTGTTTAAATCCAACAAAGTTAATTGCCTCCTAAAACTAATAAACCAATGAAAAGTCAACAATCTTCAGAGTAAAATAACAGAATCCCAAGTTCACAGAATATAAAAATGACAACACTCAAGTTAAAGTCCATAATAAACCCATCTATGAAGATTGAAGAAAATATTACTCATTCTGAAGAGAAAAATAATAAACTGAAATCCACCCTTCAGTAACTCAGATTTTGGAACTAACAGGATTGTAAATCAGCTGTTATAATCATAATTAATGATAGGAATAAAAACATGGTCATTATGAATAAAAAAAACAGGAACTCTCATTTGAGAAGCAGAAATTATATATATGTATATACAATGTCACTGGACAGGTTTAATATAGCAGACTGAAGATAGCAGAGCATGAGTTAGTGAAAACAAAGACAGAGCAATAAAATGTATCTAACCTGAACAGAAAGAATTAAAATAGTAAAATGACCAGAATCTTACAAATGGTGTTACAATATTAAAAGGCAATATCCATGTAAATGTAGTCTTTAAAAGAGAGGAAAAAAAGAGACTGTCAGAAAAAATTTTTTGAATAAATTGTAGCTGGAAATTTCCCAAATCTAGGGAAGATATACAAATTAAAGCAGGATAAAAATAAAGAGACCCATATCTAGGCGCTACATAGATAAGTTGCTAAAAAGCAAAGTAAAAGAGAAGATTTCTCATGACACACTTTGCATCAGAAACAATGGAATTGAGGTTGCTTGCTTAAAATTAGCACAGCAATGACGTTGAAAAATTGAAGCGGTATCAAGTGTGAAATAAGCCCCATTTATTCTGCACATATTTAACAGCAACTCTGTTTCAGGCACTGTACTAAGTACTGGACAATGAGTGATGAAAAAAAACCACAAGTCTTTGCCACTGTGAATTTTACATTCTTGTGAAGAAAGAAAGAAGAAATGGAATACCGGTATTTATTATTTAGTAACTCTGCTTGAAGTCCTTATATATTCAAGGTCACTAAAGCTTTGGACATCCTCCTATTCCAAAACTAACTGGGCACTGACCTATATAAAACAAAGTTATTTAGATTCTCTTGGTGGAATGTCTCTGCACTTAGAAATAGGTTGATAAATGGAATGTTGCATAAGAACTCACTGGGTAGTGCCTTGATTAACTGCCTTGTCTAAAAACCTGGCCCTTTGCTTTGAATGACCAGACATTTCTTGGCACCCATGGTTTTTCATTCCCTGAGTGTCAATTTATGTTAACTACATATCATATAAGATCAGAGTATGTATTTATTCATTTATAATGAGACACATACTTGTCTAGAGCTGTGAAACTGGCATGATCTCCCTACGGTGATCAAGCAAATGGGAAGCCAAATCATAATCAGAAACCCATTTTAATTTTCCACAAGAAATCACTGTGATAGAGATAGGAAATATTCAAAATATGTATCTGCAGTGCACTTTCTCCCAGTAGGAAGACTTCCATGAAACGCTAGATTATAATCAGAAGGTAGTTTGGTGAACAGAAAGTCAGAACAAGGGTAGTCAGATGAATGAAAGGTCTAATAGCCTCAGGTAAGATAACCTGATGTATTCATCTCACAATGGTCTTGTTATTGACATGGAAATACTTAAAGCACTCATTCTCACTTTCCATTGGATTACGCTTAATGGGTCTTGCCACCATTTGTGCACCAACTCTAATTTTTTCTATTCTTCCACGGCTGATTAATTCCACTAGGGGACATTCATGCAGTGGATATATTGAAACATTCAGAAGGTTACATTCCAACCCTGCTTTTTTTAACGCATTTTTCTATTTCTCAGCTCTTCAGCACATCGATTGACAGTGTAATTCCCAAAAGATTATCCTATTTTCCTTACTTTTGTAGTTGGGTCTCCCAAAGGTCAGGTTTTTCACACACTCTCCCATGCAAATAATACATAAAAACCACATCAATAATCATCATCAGATACATAGTTGGAAATACTTTGCAGCTATATGCTCTTTAAGATTTCTATTTATTTGGGGGCATTGTGATTCCATTTTTCCTGGACTTTTTTTTTTTCAGTCTGAAAAAATAATCAGTTTAATTGAAAAACATGGCGTATACTACCCCACCCTCCTAGATGAAGGGCTGAAGAGACCAGACCGCCTACATGACTTCATAGCCACTTTGGATACTCTTCACAAGGCAACAGGCAAAGACAATTCCCAGGACCTCCACAACGGCAATGCCCAGGGCTGCTGAGGCCGCCTCCAGCACACTGCCCCTCAGCCAGATTCCAATCCTCTCCACACAGCCCTCAGTATAGATCTCCTTCACAGTGAAATTAATCCCACAGCCCTGAGTGACATAGACGCAGCAGGAGTCAGGGACTCGGCCCTTGGGTTCCAGGGGGATGGTCTCCCAGTCTGTGTAGTTAGCGGCCCCACAGCACTTGAAATTTTTCTGCATACTGTCCAGGAACGTCTGGTTCTGTTTTGGGTAATTCTTCATCTGCTGCCAGAAATTCTTACTAAATTCTGACTTCACTTGGTCTCTAAACACATAGACAGCAATGGCTGCGGCCACCTCTACCATCAAAATAAGAGACAGGAAAATGACAAACGTGATCATAAGACAGTAGTTCTTGCAGGCCCCACAGCAGCCCACGATGGCCACCAGGAAGAGGAAGGCACCCACTGCAATGATGATCATGGGCAGGACAAAAACAGGGGTGGCCCCCTGGCTGACGGTCTGTCTCAGGACCAGCTGGGCCCCTATACCCACAGCAATCAGTCTCACTGCACAGGCGAAAAAGGCCAGCAGAACAACGTAGTGCAAGATCTTGACACATTTCATTTTTCCTTCCACCGCCATGGCTGACGGGCCTGGGCTGCTGGGGGCTGTGCGCTCCTCTCTGCTGCGCACAGGGCTCTTTTTTTTTTTTTATCCATAAACTCATAAAGCTTAAAAGTGACCTTAGAGATCATTGAACTCAAAGCTTCCCTTTATAGGAGAGGAAGGTGCCTCTCTTGAGATTTTTAAGCCACAGAATATGTAAATTGTATATACTGGCAGCTGAAATTAGTGTCCACTGACTTTCAGCCTCCTGAATCTCTGCAGCCTTAGGGGCATAAGAATTCAAGATTAGATTTCCACAGAGATCTCCCTGGCATTCTCTAGGCTGGTAACCCCATCTTTTGAATATTTTGTTTTTTAATACCTTTACCATAGGGTAAGCACATAAAAAAAGTAAGTTCAAGTTAGTCAATATTGTTAGTTATATGAATTTAATTTTCTTAAAACACATTGTTAGTGTATAACAAATAATAAGAAAGGGGATGGTTTCTCTTTTAATTAATTGAAAGTAACCTGTATTAATTGATTCTTTTCCCCCCTTAGCATTGTTCACATAAACGTGTTTCTATAAGATCTTTATTTCTAAACCAAGGATTGATTCTAATGAAATCTCAGCACAAATTATATAATCAAACCAAAATACATATAAATTATAGGAAGAATGTAAATATTTATTTCAAATATAATTCCCAACCTTTATATAAACTTGACAATGAATGGTAGTTTTAAGAAGAAGAAAATAAAAAAAGTGAAAATACCCACTACTTTGTTTTTTCAGCTACAAGTAAGATTGAGATTTAATTGATGTCTATATATCCTGTAAAATTGAAAGTTGATAAAATAATTTATCTTCTTAATTGTACTGACTTTAAACCTCAAAATCCCCCCCCCCCCCCCCAGCCTTTTGAGTCCTTGTGACATTATGTGGATCTCAATAAAGAATGGCAGGTTCACTTTAGCCCATAAATATATCCCAAGAGAGTTAAGCTCAGCAATCTAAGCCACGCTAATTATAAACATCCAGGTGAAGGGAGGCCAAAATTTCTTTTAGTATATATGTCTATATATCCCTTTGGTTATATAAATCTACATACACACACACACAAACACACACACAGTGTTTCATTTTGTCCTACTTATTCTGTATATAATTTAAAACCTCTTAACTTGGTTTTAATAGTATTTTTAAAATCTCTTTCCTATCCAAGGTAAATTATTCTTATTTCTTTAACTGTCTTAGGCCAAATTTTCAGCCCTTTAATAACCCTAATGCCCTGATGTCACAGAAGAAGATGACCAAACTAATAACCAACAATAGCAAACTTATCTAGAGTTAAAGACACTTAGTAGAACATTTTCGAGCATGAAACAGTATTTCCTAAACTTTACTAAGTGGCCTTTGATTTAATAGATTTTTTAGATTGGAGTCAGGAATTCAATAACGCTAATAATATCTTTTGTGCACATACTTATTAAACTAGGGCAATGGTGACACATAAGATTACAATAAAACTTGTTCTGAGTCAGCTTTTCTGAATTATAAATGTTCTACTGATGGTCAAATCCTCTCCATGTAAAAAAGGTCACAAACTTTACTACATTCAGGGAAGTGTCACTTAGAATTTTACTGATTTTTTATTTCACCTAACGGTGTGGTCATATTTACTTATATCATGGCAGAGAAATAGGTAAAGTTGCTGTCTGTTTGCTCTATTAGTGTGAATTCAGACAGGGAAAAGTTATACTTGGGAGATAAGGCCCTAATGGTACTCTTGTCCTCTGGAAAACTAGTGTCCAACACAACAGTGTTATGAGCTCATAGCAAAGTGGGTGATGTTTTATTTAAAATTGGGAAAGTCAGAGTTTACAACTGGTAGTGGGTAAAGTGGTAAAATAAAAACGATCTTTTACCCAGTACAGAGAACATTACTCTGGAAAATATATTAGAGCATACTGCGCTATGACAATAGCAAATCAAAACCACGAAACACAGTATTCATCCCAATCCATACTTAATTTTCATGGAAAGCATGACACATGGTGTGAGAATCAAATTCCCACGTACATATTTACTCATTTTTTCATAAAATTGATATACATTGAGTATATGTTAGGAGTTAGGCACAGGGATAAGTCCTGGATAATATAAGAAAAGAGCATAAAATTATTTGTGTCCGGAGTAGTCCACAGCTCACGAGGCTGTATAAGCGAATATCATAATACATTGTATTAAGCAACTTAGTGAAAATTCAACTGTAACAGTTGTTCTGGAGAGCAAGTACGTAACAGTGCTATGAACCTCCTTCGGCCAACGACACTGGACCTGCTTCACAGAGAGGGGTATGTGAGTGACAATAAAAAGTTAGCACCGTACCATGTTTTGTACGTGGCTAGAACTCTTCAAAACACCTTATATCTACTAATTAATTAACTTCAAACCTACCCTTAAGGTAGGTACTATTGTTTTCTCTATTGTAAAGACAGGAAACTGAGGCACAAGGCTATACAGGTAGTCAGAGGTGGAGATGGAGAAAAACCCAGGCAGTCTGTCTGACCTCATTGTCTGAGCCCTTAAACACTTCCTTATTGTCTTTTTTCAATGCCTTTGGAGACGGGATTTGAAAGATGAGGAAAGAAGTTTTCAGATAGACAAGTGTCTCAGACGCACGGATGCAAAATCTGTAAGTTCAAAAAAACGTATGGCATGTTCATGGAGAGTGAGAAGTATGAGGCTGCTAAAGGCTGGGAGAAGACACAACTGGAGACTCAGGTCATCCTTTCTACTTGTCCTCCTAATCCTCGTGCCAAATGTTCCAGATCTCTTTTGAAAATTCACATACGTCTTGACTTCTATGGGGCTGACAACCAAGTGAGTTTTAGAAATATTCTGCTAAACAATTTCTAACATGTAGAGATTCTAAGATTTCTCTTTATTTTTGAATCTTTCAAAACACCCTATAAAACCATTCTAAGGTGAATAATGAAAAAAATAAAGTAATACTGACTTTAGCTTCAAGCTTTGCAATATTTTGCCTGTCTTTCCTTCTTTCCTTTCTTGTTTTTCTTCTTCTTTTTTTAAATCACTTTCCAAATATGGCCATGAGAGAATTTTGCCTACTCTTGGAGTTGTGAGAAACAGTATTTAATTTTCTTTTTCAAATCATTTAAATTGAGGGGAAATATTGGTGAGGTACTTGGAACATTGTTTACATTCCAGACAACAACTGAAATTAGAGGTGTCATTCTGGTTTCCTGCTTTACTCATTTATCTCCTCCTGGTACAATTTCTATGTGCACTTATGTTGAGGTTTGCAAGCTCTTAAACCACAAATCCTTCCAAACCCAGAGTTCACAAGACAAACCACAACAAATAAGACAGCTGATTTTTGGCCATTATGAGAATATTCCAGTGACTGACAAATCCTGATGGACATATGCATTTCTTGGCTCAAATGTCATCAACACTACTTACTACCCTGTAGACAGGTGACAGTGAGGTGAAGAATTACAGTCTCTAAGTATCGTCCTGTGGCCAGCAGTACTGCCTAATGAACAGCTGACCCTCTCACTTAGCTTTCCCTTTCCCCTGAGTAAGGTCGAAAACTGTTAGCCCTGGGGCTGAATATGAGCTGCAGAAATATTTTGTTTGTCAGGGGCAGTGTTTTCAAAAATATTTCAAATCACCAATATTTAAAAATCAGAAGTTTCCATATAAATATTGGAATGTCAAGCTTCTTTGGAAAAGTGGAAGAGCTGGCAACATAGGGTTCAGGAGGAAATCAACTGAAACTGAGTGGCCACAGTCCCCTTCAGGGAGGGCACACTCACTCCAGCCTCACCACCACCCCTCCTCATGACCAGGTTGACTGCCTGGCTGTAGCTACTATCTGCATTATTGTCCTCCGCTGCTTCTATTATTTCAGATGGTCATACATTCCATCTTTTATTATTTATGTCTGTCTACATAGCCCTTTGTTTATATATGTCTGTGCACATGCATGCACACATGTGCATGCACACACACACACACACACACATTTCATTCTGCCCTACCAATATACAGAGAAATATAGAATATTTAAAATAGAACATTTATTTCTTAAACTTATATATATATATATATATATACATACACACACATATACATGTATATATATACATGTGTATAACAAAGATTAAGTTCTATAATTCAATAAAGTAGTACTAAGTTGAAAATCGCAGACATACAGTAAAATCATACTTTATCACATTTAAAATGAGCACTACGGTCTAATGCCTTTATGACTAGTTGTTGTAAAACTAATATAAATTGTAAGGTATAATAGATTTCTTGTATTAATAGTATTCCAAGTTCATTTCTTTCTATCCCATTTCATTTGTGTTTTCCAGAAACAGCTCCAAGTCCAATCAACTCCCAACCTTCCCTCCACGATTTCACTTTCCTCTGTGGCTGACAGTTCGTTCCTACTCACATTGATGAATGGCTTGGTGTGCCATCTGCTTGGTAGTATAGGAGATGACTGTTAGCTTCCCGCTTAGGTAGGCCAACGAGTGTCCTGTTTAATTGTTAACTAATTTAATCAGTGCTCTTTCTTGAAATGCAGTTCAAAATTATAACTATAGGCTCTAAACCCCTTCTTTAAAAGGAACAAGAATGGGGCTGGTGATGTGTACATAATGACACTACAACCGATTTACTATTGTAATACCCTTTCAGATTCACTTCATGAAGATAAAACTGGCATAAATTCTCTTTCCTTTTGCTTCTTTACTTTCCCTCATTCCATCGTATTACTATAGTGATTGTGAAGGATATATTATTATTTCTGTTACTACGCATTTATCTCATATTAAGTACAGAAATTATGAAATTTAAATTCTCTTATTCTAGGAAAATTACCCTTCCATTTAGATATTGCTTATAGGTATATAATTCAGCAGCTTACTGATAAATTTTATAAAGCTGTTCAGTATTTCAATGCAAAACTCCTTTAATAGTTGTATTTTTAAAAATCTACAATGCTTGGGGAAGCTGGGATGGCTCAGTGGGTTGAGCGCTCGCTTTGCAGCCCCGGAGCCCGAGGATCAAATCCTGGGCCTGGCTTATGTGGACCCATATGCTGAACGGGGGTGTGCCCACAGTTTGGTTCTTGCTGGGACCTATGTGGGAGTTGCTGGCCCAGTTCCTGCCCTGTGCAGCCCTGCATCCACCTGCGGAGTGAAACTATATGGAAAACTAATGCTGCCAACTATGGAAACTGCTCTGGGCCCTCCCCCTTCTCTCTGTCTCTTTCTCTGTTAAAAATAATAAAAATAAATCTTAAAAAAAATCTACAATGCTGAAGGCTACAACACTGAGACATTACTAACTAAATGCAAAGAGCGAGTACAGGTGTGACTTTGACTTATTCAACCTTTTGCTTCTGCTCTCCCCCATCTGTAAAAAATAACTACTTTGTAAAGAAAATAAGGTTGGCATGAAAATTAAAAAAAAATAAAATAAAGCAGAACTGTTCTGTGAAAAGTTAGCCCTGGGATGATATCTGTTTTTCTTTGTCCTGAGATCAAGGCATTTTCAAGAAATAGAATATTTATGAATATAGAACTGTGGGAGGTGAGGAGTGGTACTACCACTTGGGAGGATTTAAAATAGAAACAAAATGGAAATTTTAAATCTGTATAAAATTTAAGAAAAAAGTATTACCAACCTGATAGCTTTACTTTAAAATATGATTTCCTAATGTCCAAAATCTTATCTTTCAAAGCTTTTGTATCCCAAAAGAGTTAATCTCAGGAGAAAATGCGGACATTAGAAACACTGCACTGAAATAAAGCTACTGGAGACACAGGTCACCTTGCACTCCCTGCTACAGCAACTCCATTAAGAAGACTGTCCCCTGTTCTGCAATATCTGTAAATTAAAGGGCATCTACTGTCAAAAAACAAATATTTTTTAAAGAAAATCAGGCTGTATAATACAAAGGTTTGTTTTTTTTTTTCTTTTAGGTAGCTGTGGTAGCCTGTCCTAAATTCATGAAATGGAAGCTTCTTTGAAATAATCTACAAAGAAAAATCCTGATGTTAAATTAGATTTTCTCATCATTTTATATGGGAAAATTTGAGCTACAAAATTTATCGGGGAGATATATGGTGACGGAGGAAGAGCTGATTCTGGGTGGTGAGCACATACTGCAATGCATAGATGATGTAATGTACAGTTGTACACTTGAAAATTATGTAATTGTTACCAACCAATGTCCCCCCCAATAAATTTAACAATTAAAAAAACAAACAGGGAGATCAAAGATGGTGGCATGAGAGGAGAACGCCGATAACTGCCTGGGAAGGGCCTTGTGAACAGAGGGGAATCCACAGGGGAAACGCTGAGAAGAAACCTCAACTAAGAGAACCACACAACACAGAACAACACACAAAGGTTAGAGAAAAAAGGGGAGAGCGGGAGAGGAAAAGGGAAGCAGCGGTTCAGGGACAGAGACTCGGAGCGCGGCCCGGGGCTGGCAAAAACAAAGGGGGATTGGGGGACTACGGTCAAAGTGGAGCTGGATCGAGGGCGGGCTGGAAGCCGAGACCTAGGGAGCGTGGAAGCCCCACAAGACTGTGGACAATTTAACATCCCAACTCAAGGGACAGCACACAGTGCCCTAATCAGATCACAGAGCCTAAAGTGGAACAGGGACTGTGGAGCAGGGCGGCTGCACTTCCCAGCGGGCGGGGTGAGAGCAGGGCACCAGCCCACAACGGCTCAGCACCCCTGATTTACGGAGGAGACTGACTGTGAGGGGGCGCCTTCTGAGGACAGGGCTCTTGGAGTGAGGGCTGGGGCTTGAGTGGGCACAGCTGCATTGGACGTGCTTGGAGTGAATCCGGCGGTCTCAGCAGAGCCGGGAGCGTAGAGCGGCGGCCGCCCGAGCTACGGTCAGTGCGCGCAGGGCTTTCGGCGCCCCGCCCACTGGGTTGCTGCGGCACTGCTGCGTGTAAGCACCCGGGCTTTCAGCGCCCCACCCACCAGGCCCTCCGCGGTGCGAATGCCAGCGTGCAACTGGGTTTCTGGCGCCCCGCCCACCGGCCCGCTACGCATCGCTGCATGCATGCACCCGGGCTTTCGGCGCCCCGCCCACCAGGCCACCGCGGCACCGATGCCTGCTCGCCAGCGCGCTACCGAGCTTTTGGCGCCTTGCTCACCAGGCTGCCTCAGTGCCGCTGCCTGCATGCAAGACCGGCTTTCGGTGCCCTGCCCACCGGGTCGCTGCAGCACTGCTGCCTGATCCCGAGCGCGCAACTGGGCTTTTGGCGTCCCGCCCACCGGGCCTCTGGGGCGCGTTGCGGACCGTGCGTGCAACTGGGCTGCCGACCGGGTCGCCACACTGTCATTGCCTGCTCACGGGACTGCGTGGCCAACTAGGGCCTCTGCCAAGCCCCAGCCCATCCAAGTGCTGCCCTGCGGGCGTGGCTTATAGATATGATTGAAAGAGGGTCACCCAGGAGGAGGAGAGAAAGACCAGAGCTCCTGTGCCCCGCCCTCACTGAACCACCAGCCCCCCTGCTGAAAGAGGAATCTGCTATTGTGTCTCAGGCCCGCCCTAGCTCCTACTCACATGCCCCCACCCCTGGCCACACCTTTACTACCCTGCTATCTAACAGCTAAGACAGCAACCTGAAGTGCCCCAGGACACAGAAGCTGTCTGCTTCCCCCAACCCTCTCCCAAAATC
>PVKE010032658.1:0-18358 GCA_004027555.1 Craseonycteris thonglongyai
TTGCGAAAAAAAAAAAAAAAAAAAGAAACAAAGTGGTATAACTCCTAGGATTGGAAAAGACTTTGCTCAGTGCAGGAGGCAATTGCTGTTTCCCAGTGATCTGTTTCATTTGGATAAATGAGCAGGCAAAATCTCAAGAACTGCTCACCTATCGTGTCTAACTGTAAGGCCAACCCTGCCTGCACCTTACCTCCATTCCTTTATTTCATGGCCAAAGCAGGGAGTCAATGAAACTGAACCTGATTGGGTAGGGGAATTCTAAGCATTTTGCATATATTTATTCAATTTTCCAAATAACACAAGTATTCATGAGGTATCTATGAGGCAAGTCATCTGGCTGTTACCGTTCAGTAAAGCATAATGCCACTCATGTTATAAATGTTCAGCAAATGTAAGCACTATTATTAAAAATAATAATATTTTGGCATGATTTTGGCTAAAGTCCACTCCTGTGTTATATCAAATGAGGAAATTTTGTTCTGCATAAAAAACATTTTAGGGAATTTTTTGAAGGACTTTAGAGAAACAACTGTTATAGGACATTATCAAGCACCTTTGGCTTTCAGATTTCCTGGAACAAAAGATGTGAACTGACCTACGAGTCATTAGTCTTGCTCTTTAGACTTGGATCTTCTTTTAATTTCAAAGGCTTTATCCATACACTAAGGAAGGACAAAAAGAATTTCTACATCCTTTCCAACCTAAATTTCAGGATGTGTTAACTTCATGGTGGGTGTATATAGCCAGTAAACCAACTCTTAAGAGTTTACAATCATTTAGAGTTATTTTATACAATGAACAAAGTTCTCTGTAAATACTCCCCAAGACAGGTCAGACTACCCAGTTCCTTCTAAGATAGTGTGATATTATTCTCTCCAAACACCTGTGTGAATGAGATGTCAAATAGGAAAGTCCACTTTCCTAGAAAAATCTTCCCAGTGGGTTCTTTGAGAGTTTAGGTTCAGGTATCTTCTAACCGAAATTACAGGCCTAGTGCTTGTCTGTTTTGCTGTCCTGGGCCCTGAAGAGGAATGAAATGGGGGCTAAGTCCTCATGGAAATGTGCTTCTAGGAAACATACAAGCAGCAAGATCTAGTCCTGGTCCACTGTAAATTTGTTTGGTTGTTAATAATTAACTCTGGAAATCCTAGCAGAGGCAATCACACTGGTGGAAGACAGCAATCCTATTTTTACCAACACATTGCTGAGAACTAGATGTGGAGGCTTATCAAGGAACAAGTACAGGTGCCTCCACTTTGACCAGGTGTCCTTTTCACTTTCGGCAGTAGATTCCTTGTAGTGAGAGGCTGGGTGGGGGGAGAGGGGAGGTGGGATTATATTCTGTTGCATTTGTTTCTTTTCAGAATACTGGGAGCAGAATGAAAGTTTTCCCAACCACATTAGTGCATTATATTTTTACTCAGTGGTGCTGGTATAATGAGTACAGATAACTTTACCTTGTTCTTCCCACATGACATTGACTCGATTGATGTTCATCAAGATTTCCTGTAATGCTGCCTAGCACAGCCAGATACTTTCACTAGAACTTAACCTAGACTCACCCTAGAAGGATCTTAGAAGCTGTCTCTTTTTCATCCAGAAGAGGCATTAATGCCTCAATTGAGGCCTCAGTTTACCCAGGAAGCAATTCTCCCCTTAGACCCTGAGAGGTACTGGTGCTACTTGGGACACCTGTGTTCTGGTTGTTCTGGTGCACCTGGCCCTTTAAGTTGGGGTAAAGGGAGAGGGCAGGAGAGCCAGGATTAAAACCTCACTGTGGGTCAGAGAGGCAGCTGCTGCTCCACCTACCCTAGAGTTCAGCTGGCTAACTTGTTTTGCTCCATCCTGATTAAACAATTTATTTCTAATGTCAGCATTATAAAATGTATTATTTAAAATCTCATTTATCCATTGAAAACTAGTTCATACTGCAAAAATGAGGACAACTTTTCTGCAGCCATTGAGAATACGTATTCTTACTTGCCTGTTCCCAGCCCTGTGATGGACCTGTCTGCTTTTGAGAATCAGCCTCTTGCTCATGGTGAGGTCAACGCCAGCTTAAAACAGGGAAACCCAGGTGGTGTGTGGCTGAAATTTTCTGAGGATTAATGGAGGTAGCTGGTGTGCAGCAGGAAGAACACCAAACTAGCCGTCAAAGTCCTACTTCTTCTCCTCAGTAGGTGGGCAAGCCAGTCCCCTGATCTGTAAAATGGCTTTAAGAATATCTACTTCAGAAGGTTGTTATGAGGAGAGAACTTAAGCACTCTGTCACTATGAACAGAGAAGGGATCACCATTGTTGCATAGAATGTTTCCCCTCATGACTAGGAGCAAGTCACTTAACTTCTCAGCCTTAGGTTCCTTATCTACCAAATGGTTTGGACTGGATTCCTACAATCTCTTTTAGCATCAAGAGCTCATGACTTCCAGATTCCAAACCCCTCAAATTAAATAGTTGAGAAAATTGAGCCCAATAAGATTAAGCCACTAGTCCAAGGTCACATAATTTGGAAGCAGCAGAATCAGGGCAGGTATCTTGCCCCCCAAGTCCAGGGTTTTCCTACATGAGCACAGAAGCCCTCTTGTTTACCTGGTGAAAGCAGACATATAAATTTGGGGGGCAAGAGGGAGGAAATGACCTGGTCTTGGCCTTGGAGGTCAGGGAGTTCATGTTCCCAAGATAAGGATTATAGGATGTTCATCAGTGAATAATAAGCCCACACCATCAAAACCTCTCCATGGACAACCTCCTTTCTGGTAACTTCCTCAGCTGAAGCCATACCAGGGAAGGTCATTAAATTTGGGGAACTAGGAGGTTATCAAAGAGGTGTGAATACTAGTGCACATAGTTTGATTGTGTGACTTATTATTAGTATATGTGTCAAGTTTCAGCCTACTTGCACAGGTGTTCTTTCAGATATCACTGAAGAAGCACAATAGGCATGAGGAAAACACCAAGTATAGATAAAATAGAATTTCGTGCTGTCATTAAGTTTCTCACAAAACAAGGGAACACTCCTCAAATCATTTTGGAAGAGATGTTAGCAGTTTACAGGGATTGTTGCCCTGGGAGATCTATGGTTTACAAGTCCACAGCCTTTTCAAGCAAGGCAGAGAGTCAATCAAAGATGATCAACGTCTGTGACACCCTGTTGAGGCCACTTACTCAGACATGATCAAAAATGGTGAAAAGTTGTAGTGGAAGATGTCAGATTGAATAAAAAGCCACTTGCAGAAATGGTTGGAATATTACCTACAACCATTTTGAATACTCTTCATCAGCATCTAAGGCTCTCAAAAGGCAGTACAAGATAGATACTGAGAATGCTCACCTCACGCCACTTCAAAACCAACAGTGTCATGAGGGTTCATGACAGTTTCTGCACCTCTGCAGAGACAACAAGGTTTAAACTGGGTTGTCACTGGAGATGAAACTTGGCTTCATCATGACGAGCCTGAGTCAAAGCAGGAGTCCATGCAGTGGCAGGAAAAGGGCACGCCGCCCTCTAAGAAGTTCAAGGTGTCGCAATCTGCTGGAAAAATCATGGCTACTGTTTCCTGCTGATCGATTACAAAGATAAGGGTGTCACAATAACTGGAGAGTACTATTCCAGTCCGATGGAACAGTTAAAAGAAGAGGAAAATGGACCAAAGGGATGTGCTTTTGCACAACGAGCCTGTGCACAAGAACCATGCTGCGTTGGCTACTCTTCATGACCGTGGCTTCCAAACATTAAACCATCCTCCCTACAGTCTATTGTCTGATTTTTATTTGTGTGTGTGTATGTATGTGTATATATATATATATATATATATATATATATATATATGAACAAGAGTTTTGAGGGAAGAAATTTACTGATGTTGAAGAGGTTAAAGCTGTAAATTTAGCATATTTTGAGGGCAAAAACAAAACATTTTTTCATGGGTATAAATAAACTTATTGAAAGATCTGAAAAGTGTAATAGGATTAGGGTGAATATATTGAAAAGGAAAAATAATGAATAGGGTTTTTTATACCTTCTCCCCCACCCCCACCTTCATTACACAAATTTTTTGACCACCCCTCATATATTCCCTAATCATTTTTTTCCTCAGCCCCTCAGCTTGACTTTGCCCTATTCTGTCAACTATACCGCATTCCCAGGCACATGCTGTCCCCTTAGTCCCCTGCCACTGCAGTCACCCTGAGGCAGCCACCAAGAGCTGTAAGGGGGCTTACTAAGCAGCGGAACCTTGTAGAACCCAGAAAGCTCTACAAAGAGGCCACTGGGCCCCCCAGCTCCAGCTCTTGCCAATTTCAGCAGCCTGCCTTCTGATAGTTCCTCTCAGTCCTCTTTACCTGGAATTCATTTTGGGCCAGCTTTTGTTTTGCCACCCACACAAAAGGTAAACACACCTTATTTATTTTTTAAAGGGCTGATTCTAAAGTGAACTGAGATGAGCAAACACTTCATGCATGTCAGCTGCTCCCCCAGGAATCTGGGGACAGCCCACGCAGGACATACTTTAGTAAGATTCGTTTCCAAGGCCGATGCATGAGCCACCAACCATGTGAAGCTTGCTTTTGTGGACTCATCAGGAAGACAGGAACATGATGAAGATGCCACATGGTTAACGAATGACGTGCAGTTTATTCCAGAATTTGTCTTCTTCACAACAGTATAAGCAGGCATTTGCCCAGTATTTGCCCACCCCTAGACTTAGGGACCCAGCTGCCTGGAACACCCTCATAGCCTCTATTGGAAGAAAATTCCTCTTGGATTATAAGCAGAGATATAATTGTCAAGATACTTGTTCTAGCACAGGGTGGCAGCATAAGATGGGCTAGATCAGGGGTCTCCAAACTTTTCAGCCACATTAACTATCAAACAGCAGTTTGGGGGCCGACTACACACTCGAGGTCCAAATAAAAAAGAATCGGCTGATCTTGGCAGGATACACGTAAATTTCCGTAATTTTTTTTCGTAGATAAAAAGGTCTCCACAGGCCAGATGAGAGGGCCTCACGGGCCGCATCCGGCCCGCGGGCCATAGTTTGGAGACCCCTGGGCTGTAGTTTGGAGACCCCTGGGCTAGATGATAGTCTCACTAGTAAAGGTCATGGACCTCTAAGGAGTTAATTTATTCCTGTCTCTTTACCATAGGATGTGCCCAAATTAAGCTTCGTTTCAAAGCAAAAGCACTCAATGGTTTACACAAAACAGAACTATTTTTCAATTTTGTAGCTAAGAAGAAATATTCGGGAATAAACTGTTCACCACTGGTTAGCTGTGCAGCATTGGGGAAGCTCTTCCATCCTCTCCCCATATCCCACACGTAATATAGGAGAATTATATTGCCCACTTGTACTCGTTTGCTGGGGAGGCCGTAACAAAGTTCCACAAACAGTGGCTGAAGCAACAGACATTGATGATCTCACAGTGCTGGAAACTTAGCTTTTATCAGAAGGAAATAGTTACATGATGGTGATTTTGCCAGATGACAGCTGTAAAACACTGCCATTCTAGTCACTGACAGCACAAAAATGACACAGTTAACAAATGAGATACTGTCCTGAACCTTTTCTCCAGCTTGCCTTGTCTTCTGGCAGGAAATATGAGGTGGATAGGTGTGGAGAAAGTCTTTTGAGAAACACCATTGCTAGCCAATTTTATTGCAATAGCCTCCTAAGTGTTCTCTGTGTTTCCTGTATCGTCCTCCCTCCCCCCAAGCTACTCTTCACATTTCAGCCAGGACTTTTTCTCTGTAAATGCAAATCTGATTGTACATCTCTCCCGTCAGCAGCCCTGCCATAAAGTTCCACAGCCTCTGCCTCCTTACGGGCCTCAGAGACCATCCTGAGTTGGCTCTGCCTCCCCGTCCCTGGTCTCACCTCTACCCGGGTCGAACATTCAGGGTTCCAGCCACTTCACACCCTACTTTCTCAATTACTGCCCCTCCTTTTCAGTGCCTTAGCCCTCACATTGGTTCTTTCTGCTAGAAACACGCTATCCAGTGTCTTCCTCCCAACTTCACCTTTAAGACTCGGTTCTGGCATCAAGTCCTTACAAATTCTTTCCAGGTCAGCCCATTTGGATTCTAGACCTTCTCATGCAGACCCATTGCCCTAGTGTCTTTCAGAACCAAAGACTTCATCATACTGGTTATGAGCATTATTGATGCCTGTGTCACCCACAAGTTTCTTGGGGACAGGAACTGTATTTCACTTATTTATGTACTATCACATCTTACCCTATTATTTCATTAGTGTTCATCAACATTTGTTGAGAGAAGGCATGAATAAGTAAGGGACCCATAATTTCATAGTATACGTGGTAAGGGCATGATTCTGGACTAAGTCATGGGTGTCTATCCTGTTATGGCCCTGAGAACTCAGGGCTCCTTATGAAAGAGCCGGTGCAAACCTGTGCGTACCATTCTCAGCTCTCTGGCCTCCTTTCTCCCCCACTTCCTAATTCCTCAGGGACCCAAGGCCCCTCGCTGAGGCTTTACCTTTTTTAGGGGTGGATGTTTAAATGGGCTCCAATGTCTATGACTGAGAAACACAGAGTGGGTGGAAAGAAAAGGTGTAGACTCAGCTCGAAGGAGTTAAGTCTGGGGAGTGTTCTGGGAAGTGAGGGAGAAAAATGTGAATGGGGAGTGGTGAGAGGGAGAGCATGTGTATGTTGTGTGACTCATATGAAGTCCCCATGGTGAAGGCAAATAAATAAGCAAGAAAATCGGGAAAATTTGGTGCTGGTAAGCACCCGAATAGCAGATGCCCTGATAAAGCAGACAGATTGGATGAGACACAGACACTGCCTTTCTCAGAAATGTTTGGGTGCAGAGGACTTAGTGGTAGGTAGTTCTGTAGGGGCTCATATGTGGAAGAAATACCCTAGACACGGGCCAGGTGGTGCTCAAGTGGCCACACGGTGGTGTGTTGGGAGAGGCCAGCTGATTCTACTCTGTGCCGTGAGCCTCACTCTACACCGCTTGCATTTCTGGTGACATGGAGGTGTCTGCACTACTTCTGTGCCCCTGTGGGGGTAGAAGCTGTGAAGCTGGCACTTTGTGAATATTCAGAATCAACACTGGGCCATCCTACCCATGAATATGTCCTCCTTTTTCAGGAATTGACATTCAGGGGGCTTCAATGCAGCTATTCTTTGCCCCACCCAAGGCCCCTACCCCTACCCTGTCGTCTAATTAACTGTCCACAGTGGTGCTTGACTCCCTTAATTATCTAACACTCAGGACGAGGAGTGAAATGTGTGTCTCTGAGTGGCCACCACTACTCAAGTCAACCTCGGGCCATGCAGCCACCACATTTTTTCTCTTAGAAATTCTCAAGAGGTCGGTACCCTCATGCTGCCTGTGTGAGTCATGTCAGTACAAGCATGGGTAGGACAGGAACAAATCCCATAACAAAATACCCTCATCATCTGACCGGGCTCATTACATGGAGAGAAAGTGATGTGGGTACCAAGCAATGCCAGTGTAGCGCCGTGGGAGAGAACCTGGTCTTAAGCAGGGGCGTTGCTCCAGACAGAGATCTGGGCAGGAAGCTCTCTGGCCCGGGGAGCAGCACGCAGCCAGGGAATTGGAACTGGGGAGGTTCTTTGACCTTACGTTTTGAGCTGACTTACCAGCTCTCTGGAGAGCTAACCCCTTCCACCAGACTGTTTGCTGCACCTGTCTGGCTGGGCTCTATCAGCTCCCACACACAGACTGTCACTGCTGTGGCACAGCTGTGGCACAGTGACAGTGCCCTATGAGCGTCTAGCAGGCACAGCTCATCTTCCTCTCATAGCTGTTTCTTAACACCTGGGCCACCCTGCTTGCGCTTCCTGTTCCACGGAGGCCGGGCTACTTCTGCTGCCTTAGAATTTGGTTGAAAACCGAGTGCACGGAGAGCCAGATGCCATCCTGTGGTGAGGACATCTTTTCACCAGGCATGTTAGGGTGGCTGGACTCCCTCCTGGTGTCCTCGCTTCCCTAAAGCCTGCCTCGGTTCTGTTCACATAATACCTCACAAAGCAGGTGCAGATCACGGCAAGAGATACTCATTCTTGGCTCAGGAGGTGAACATCACATGCAAGCTTTTCCCTGCCCCGTGGTGTGGAAGGTCTCAGCCCAGCGAGTAGCTGGGACTTGTCTGAGCTGACTGGCCAACCTCAGGTGTTACAGTTCTTCAGACGTCTGGGCAAACAGCCTCTTTAGAAATGGTTTTGGAGGTTCAGTTGGCTCAACGAATACTTATGGGGCATCTGCAAAGTGTTGGACTCTTGGGATGAAGCTGACATGTTGCTGCCCTAATGAAGTTTCTATTAGAGCAGGGAAGGCCTGGTAGGTGAGGAGCTGGCCTCTCCCGCTGAGCACTGTTCTCATGAGCACTGCCTTGGGCCTTTGGACGCACGTTTGTTTTTTCACTTCTCCAAACCTTCCTCCTTTTGGCTTCTATCACCTCCTGTGGCCCTTGCTGCTTTCACTTTCCTCTACTGTTTCAGTGGCTTCTGCGTTTTATCTCACGGAAAAGTCTGCCCAAATGGGTTGACAAACTGTGGTCCATCCATACAATGGGATATGATTTGGTGCTAGAAAGAAATGTACTATCAAGCTATGAAAAGACATGGAGGAACCTCACCAGCATATTACTAAGTGAAAGAAGCCAATCTGACAAGGCTACACACTGTATGATTCCAATTATGTGACACTGTGGAAAAGGCAAAACTGTAGAGACAATAAAAGATCAGCGGTTGCCAGGGGTTAGGAGGAAAGGCATGAGGGACGAGTAAGTGACATTCAGGGGAGTCTTGGGGCAGTGAAACTACTCTGTATGATACTGTAATGGTGATTACATGATATTCTGCATTTGTCAAAACTCACTGAATGTTACAACACATAGAGTGAACCCTATGCTGACTACGAACTCAAGTAAATATTAATGTATCCATATTGGTTCATCACCATAATAAACACACTACACTACTGCAAGATGTTAACAATAGAGGACTCTGCAGAGGGGAGAGGGACAATGTGGCAACTTCCTGAACTTTCTGAGCATTTTTTCTGTACTCACAAACCTAAGAAGGTTCTGAACAAGAAAGTCTGCTAAAATTAAAACAAACAAACGAACTCCTCAGCCCTACTCACTCAGACTTGCCGAGGCTCCCGTGAGTCTTCACCATTCACTGGCTGGCTTCCCTCTGCCTTTCCACCTTCCAGGGAGATGTGGAGATGTTCCCAACGTCACACCAATGCAATGCAGCCTTGAGTCCAGCATCGTCCTTCCCACAGCCCCAGGACTGGTCTGCTATGTGACCATGCTGCTGTCTGATCACGCTGGCCCTCTGATCTTCACTCCCATGCCAGGCCCACACAGTCTCCCTGGAATGCCTGTGGGCCTTTCTGTTGTCCTTTATGTTAACACACCATTTCCTTGACCACCTCTTATTAAACACATACCTTCCCCTGAGACCTTTGTGCACCACTGATAGCTTAATCATACTCCCCGTCCCATACCCATTCCCAGACCCAGAAGATAAAGGTGAAAGGAAAAAAAATCAAACCTGACAAAGAAAGGTGAAAGTCACCGAAGTCTCTCACCTGTGGCTTTCCTGCCGTCTGTTACCACACTCAGACTGCCAGTGGGCACCTGCCACATTTTTGTTACGAGTCTCAGAGGCAAAAACCTAAGATCCCATCCTCCTTTACATTCCTACACTGACAAGGAGAACGTTGGGACTCTAACCAGTCTTCTTTTTACAACCTGGGAAAAGTGTAACCCTCTGTTAATAATTTATCTGTATGTTAAAGCGTGGAGAATTGCTATCATTGTTCAGGGTCGGGGATAAGGCAGGCAAGACAACCCCTTTGCTGGAAAACATGAGGGTTTATTTTGTTTCAGCTGGTTCCAAGGGTCAAAGCTTGGGGCTGGGGAGACGCTTGCTCACATATTTGCTCACGTATGTCTACTGGGTTTGGTTGAGGGGTGGGGGGTGGGTGTGGGGGAGAGGACTTCAGTCTTTAACAGGCTCTAAGCAAAAAGGAAGTGTTGATTCTGAAGAAAAATACTAATTTTCAAGTTTTAAGGAAAAGCAGTTTATCAACTCCTGTCAATTATAGGCACTGAAAAGACCAAGGGACTGGTTCATTCTGACCCCATATTCAACAGTGCTGTGCTGAGTTATGGAAGGCCAAGCTAAGACATTGGAGCTCAACCCTATAGGTGAGGAGGAGTCACTAAGTTTTCTAGGTGACAAGGGCATGGCAGGATAGAAAGAAAGAAAGTGGAGAGAAGAAATGAAATAGAGTAAAAGCAAAAGGACTAAAAGAATGGCCCTTCTTGTCTTTTTAAAAAAATTTTTTTAATGGGTAAATTTATTGGGGCACCATTGGTTAGTAAAAATCACATAGGTTCTAGGTGTACAGTTCTATAGTACATTGTCTATATGTTGCATTATGTGTTCACCACCTAGAGTCAGTTTTCTTTCCATCAGCATATATTTGGCTCCTGTTTCCTCCTCTCCCACCTGCCATGCTCCTACTTTCTTAAAAGTCACCATTTGTAGGCTATCTGCCTGCTCAGACACTGAAACCTGCAGGGACAGGAGGCTTGTCATAAGACAATAATTTTGTTTAAAACTATTAGGCTAAAAGTTGGGGGTTGTCTAATACATGGGACTAACCCGTGTATTGATTTCTTAATGTTGGGTTAGAAAACATTAGGGGTGGTCTTATACATGGGTGGTGGGAAAATACAGTACATAAAAGCAAGCACATTTTGAGATGTTTAAGGCCAACTGAGACTCAAAGGAATTCTCCCAAGCTTGACTCCCGTGAAGAGAAGCACCCTCTTGAATCCTTGTTCCTCATAACTTATCTCTCCTCCCACCTGGAGAAGACAATAAGGGGAACACTCCTCTACAGTGGGGGCTGGCTGGGGCCCAGGGACATCTGTCTGAGCACAGAACTCCCACTGGCCAGATGGGTCTTGCCCCAGGCTCTCCATTCCCCAGGCTTTGCAGTAGTGGTGTCACCCACTTTGTAGCTCTAGAGCCCTAGCACGTAGGAAATACTCACTCATGTTTGGTGAATAAATGGCCATACAGCATTTGAGCTATAGCTTCAGGATAATCTTCAAACTGTCGGTGCTAACACTTCTCTTGGATGTCACAGCCCTCTGTCCCCCCTCTGGCTGGGTGGAGGATGATAATGTCTGGGTATGGACTGGCAGTATGAAAGGCACAGCCTTCTCTTCCACTTCCTCCCCAGCACAAGAGGATGCCCAGGGCATAGCCAACTGTCATACCCCTGTGAAAATGGCTCCAAGTTTTCTGAAAGAGAGAGACATGGCAGGGTTGCATGCCACAAATAGCAATTCCCTGGATCCCTGACAGAAAAACAGGGAAGAAAAGAAACCAAATGGGTTTTGCTTATCAGAGTAGAGGTGCCCAGCATGTTGGACTGTCCACAGCTCTGCACCAAAAAAGCAATTGCAATGGCATTTATGAGACACCCACTTCTTTGTTCAAGAAAGTTGCTAATGGCAGCCTTAGTTGGAGATTGTTACAACAAAATCATGCTCTGAAAAGTGGAAATAGTTTGGCCTTGGCCCATTTTGTCTAAAAGTAAAGGAGTCCTGTGCAGAAGAGAGGAAGATAATCTGCTAGGGGGTTAGAAGGAAAGTGAATATAGTATCTCCCCTTGTGCTCAGGTCACTTTTTATGGTTTCAATTACCCGCGGCCAACCGTGGTCCCAAAATATTAAATGGAGCATTTCAGAAATGAACAATTCAACTATTGAGGATCCTCAACCATATCAACATTGTCATGGCTCGATGACTCAGGATCACCTGAAGCAGAGATCCTCCTTTTGATGTCTGGTCAGAAGGTCAAAAGTAGTGCAAAACTATGTCAGGATGCCTATGTCATTCACCTCATTTCACATAGGCATTTTATCAGCTCCCATCATCACAAGGAGAAGAAGGGTAAGGACAGCACTTCAAGATATTTTGTGTGTGTGAATGAGAGAAACCACATTCATATAACTTTTATTACAATGTATTTTTATAATTCAACATTAGTTATTGTTGTACATCTCTTTATTACCTAATTTATAAATGAAACTTCATCATAGGGATGTACGTATAGGGGGAAAAACATAGCATATATGTAAGGTTTGGTACTAACTGCTATTTCAGAAACTACTGGGGGTCTTGGAACATATTCCCCACAGATAAGGGGAAGGGGGACTGCTTTATGGGGCAAAGGGGACCTCAGAGAGCAAAAGCAGAACAACAACAACAAAGCCGAGCTAAGAGGGCATACCTTCTCAAAAGAGTTTCTGTTGACATAATCTTCCTCAGTTTCCCAGGTTACCACAGAAAGTTGCCGTAGAGAAGAGAGGCTGACCTCTTGCCTGAGAGCCAGGACAGTGGCCCAAAGCGACTAGCAGACACTCCAGTGTGGCTAAGAAACTAAGAAACGGCCAATCAAAACTTCCCCTGAGGGAATGGGTGGCATTGGCAGGGCATGTAGGTCCCTGGGTACTACTACTGTTCTCTGACCCCGACTTTTTATTTTATTTAAGGTGTATCAGTTTGCCAAGAAGTTCAGCCATGTGGACAAATAGAAAGACAAATGGAGCAGGAAAAGGGTGAGGCCAGCTCTACCCCGGTGCTTTGCTATAGGACCTGCAGGTATTCGCAGGCTCATTGGACATGTCTGAAGCCACAGTCCTTCTTTACTTCTCTTTCTTCTGTCTTTGAACATCAGTCAGCTACAGGGCCAACTCTTCTGCTCCTGGCTGCTTCCCCAGGACTGTGCAACTGTGGGACTTTCCCCTGGGAGGCTTCCCTCACTGCTCAGGTTGAGGAGTGACACTTTGGTTCCATTAAGGTTCAAGTGAACGATTAAGACTCAACTGAACGTCATTCTTGTTGAGTCTGCATACGGGCCACCACTCATCTCCATTTCTATGGTCTGTCACTTGCAACCACCAATCCCAGGCCCTCATCAGTCTTTGAGCTAGTAAGGTGACCAGATTTTAACACTGGTAAAGCGGGACACCATTGACCGGGGGGAGGGGGTTCTTGATTAAAAATTTGGTCTATCTCCCGCCGTTCCCTAGCTTGTCGTGCATTCTTTCCAAAAATCGGGACTTTTTTTTAAAAAGTCCATGCGGGACGCTGGACAAATTGTTAAAAATTGGGACTGTCCTGCCAAAAGCGGGACATCTGGTCACCCTAAGCTAAAGAGAAGGACGTTCAGGGCCTCAGTCTGGGTGGAGACTGAAGACAAATCAGGCAACTAACCTGGCACCGTCCCTGGAGAGCTTCCCCTGTGGCTGAGACCTACCCCGTTGGGAGGTCTCTGTCCCACTGAGCATTGCCCAGAGTACACATCCTTAGTCACTGTGTGCACTGGAGCAAAGCTCCCAGACGGCCAAGTTCAGGGTTCCCGTACCACTTGGGTTTGCTCCTTGGACCTGCATCGGCTCCCCGAGGGCCCTCCTTGGGCATGCAACAGCATGAGGACTGAGACTGGCAGCTGGAGGAGCAGCGCCCAGCCCGCTGAGAGGGAAAAACCAGCCTCTGACACCTGCCCCAACCATGGTGGGGCAGGCTGGGGTGTTGCACTATGGATGCTGATGGTCCATTTCTCTAGCCAGCCCTTCAACTCCTCTTACGACCTCCGTCGGTCTCCCTTTGGATCTTCCAGTGACAGAGCAGTATTCCAGGCAGCCCAGCTCACCTTCAGGAATTTGCCAACTGTTCTGACAAATGTTTTCTTCCTGTAGACATCTCAGGGCCCCGCAAGAGTAGGAAGGTTGAGAAAACCCTGTCCCTGAGAAGCATTCCCTTTTTCTATTCAAATGCTGCTGGCTCCGGGCCCTATCAGAGTATTGCTTAGTACATCATCCTACACCTGCCAAAGTAAACAATTAGAACACATTATTATACCATGCCCTTGACTCTGGAATATCCCTCTAGTCCCTAGTGAAGTTTCAAAGCGGCTAACTTTCGATGGGCTTCCCTGGCATCAGACAAGGGGTGTGTTTCTGAGAAGATGCTTACAGCCATCTCTTTATTTCATCAAATGGTCTCCACGTTTTTAACGTCTTCTCTTCGCCTCTCTCCTTTCTCAAAAATAAGAGCCTAAATTCCTGATTCTAAAAACTGGCCATTTAATCTTAGTGTTTTTTGGTTTTTGTTTTTTTTTTTTTGTTGTTATTTGTGGTTAAGTAGGAGATAGCAGTTCTTTTTATTTATTTATTTATTTATTTATTTATTTATTGTCAACTGAGTATTTTATTAGTCATTCAATTGTTCCTACCAAGACTTCAGGTATTCAAACAGGCAGGATCATGTCCTCTACTATAGTGTTAACACTCCAATACCCCATATAACTTCATGGTGTCAACATCAGCTATTTGCTACATAATTTTTCTTCTTCTTATATTATCTGAAAATTTTCTTTAAAATCAAAATATATGAATAAACCTAACACATTATAAGAGCTTTTTTAATAATATACTTTAAAAATTTGTCCTTTAGTTTCTGTATTTCTATTCCACTGGGATGGTTCACTTTCTTTATGGTACCTACATCCTTAGCAGTTCTTTAAACAGGAAAATATTTGGGCTGCTGAAAAAAAAATGTGTACATGTTTTTTTGTTTCCTGCTTTGTTTTTATGACTAAATTCCACCAGTCCATCTTTGTTCTCTCTTTCGTCCCTGACACTGAAAAGTATGCAATGCCTACCTGGTTTGGGTTATAAAATCAGTCACTTGGACTGTGCTTATGCAGCTCTGAGGGCGGTGTCCTCTGTGAATTACAGGCACTCACTGCAGGTAACTTGTTAGTCTCATGATCTGCTTATGACAAGAAGCCTGCAACCTTCCCAGCAGCCAGCGGGCCTGTCCCCCTTGAAGTCTTTGTTCCTAAATAACAGCCACCACCACAGTAACTGCAGCAGAGAGCAAAGGAGCTGAACATGTGTCATCTGCCCGAGCCAGGCTGGGTTTCTTGTTCTCCAGAGCTGGCCTCAAAGAAAACAGGGGCTCTTGGCAGAAAGCTCCAGCATTAACACAGAGCTGCTTCTCCGAAGAAGAAGGAAAATGAAGGAAAGCACATGGAAATGTGCTTTAGGCCACCCTGCCCCACCCCAAACTCACCCAAAAGGTCCAGAGGCTGCTAGAGTTTGCCCTTCTTTGCTTAATTGTAAAGAAATGCTATAGGAGAAACACAGGATCAACCCAGAGACAAAATTCAATATGATCTCTTTTCTCTTCCTGCCCCAGGCTGTGTCTGTGGACATTTCCAGCTGAAAGTATCTCAGATCTGAAAGTGGTGATGATTGTGAGACAGATAACACATCTAGTTGAAAAATTTTATTTTCTGAAAGAAAGAGCTGGGATCCACTTTTTGGTACTCTAAGGCTAGGAATAACAATTTCCACTAATCTCTTGTGATTAAGGTTATCACAGAAAGGTTGGCAAGATGTCATTTATATAGCCATAAATTTACTTTAAAGGGGGTGAAATTTAGGGAAGTTAATAAAGGTTCTCTAAAAGACTTTTCTTCAAAAATTGAAAATGGAAAAGAACACTATATTCTCCCCCTTTCCATTTTGCCTTTTATGGCTCTCTGGGTAAAATCTGGTGATTCCATGAGCAACGCAGTACCTACATAACCTATCTTGACATTCTAAAAAAAGGTAGTGGTAGACCTGTAAACAAGACTGAATACTATTTTGTATATGTCAATTCCCACCACATGTTGTAACATTCTTATACACCATAACTTCTGAATTTGTACTCTAAGGCATCCAAATTTCCAAAAAAATATATTATATATATTATCACAACTAAATAGAAACTCAGGACTGAATGAATATATGAGAAACAAAGGTGTTGATAAACTGTTATTTAAAAAAAAGAGAGAGAGAGCAGGTGGAAAGTTGGGCATAGCCCAAACCCAACACAAAATGTGGGTGTGAGTTTTAGAAAGTGCAGAATTTCTTTCCTGACAGCAAAGTCCTACATGTGCTGAGAGGTTCTGATGATGGGAAGAAAGGACGGCAGCACTGGAGGGGGAAGGAGGGCACTTTGTAACTAACTGGCTGGTTGTTTTAGGGGACAAGGCACGGATGATGTGGCAGGAGGAATAGGGTGAAACTTATTAGCTCTGAGGTCCTGGGCAGTTCTCCCAGACCTTCAATTTCTCCCTTTGTAAAGTGGGAATAAAACTGCTTCACAGATCTATTGCCATTAGAGGCAGGTGGTAAAGGGCATCTCTCATGATTCTAATGCCCTTTGACACCAGAGCAAATCAATTCTGTCTTGGCCACAAGCTGCCCCGGGACATTCTCTCTGAAAGTCCTATTTACTCTTGGGTGAAAGAAGGTTGTGAGTCATTCTTGGAATATAAACACTCTCAGGGCAGCGACCAATCTGGTCTATTGACTGACAATGGCTTCTCCCAGCAGCCTGTGAGAGAGTGCTCAGAAATATATTCCTTGTAAAGGGCAGCCTCATTTCATTTAACGTCTGGCATAAAATGAAAAAGAAACTGAACTCATGAAGTTCATGAGTTTTGTTTTTTTTTATATCTTTTTTTATATTTATAGAGAGTAATTATTTTATCTTTAGTGCATATTTATTTCTATTTTACTCTTGACAGATAGAGAGAGAGACAGAGACAGAGACAGCTAGAGAACCGAACTGTGGGAACTCCCCAGTTCAGCATGTGGGTCCTGCCTGGGCCGGAGCCGGGATTCGATCCTTGGTCCTCGTGGCCTCAAAGCGAGCGCTCAACCTGCTGAGCCGTCCCGGCTTTCCCCTCATGAGTTTTTATATTTAAAAAAAAAAAAAAAATAGACATCATCTCTAAGAACATAGCTCTTTCTAACCAAGTTGGTCCGGCAGTTGTAGAGAGGGTGTAGGATCAAGGAACGAGGCCAGAGTTTCTGGCACTGCAGTGAGGTGTCACAACACGAGGGTTGTAGTTCTAATTCTTACACTAAGAATGGCACCCTGCCTGTGTATAGGACCCTCCAAGTTAGAGAGACCCGAGGCATATCTGGCCTGAACGAGTCCTCCTCTGTGAAATACCAGGCCCAATAGGACCAGACCCATTTTATAATAATGCCATATTTTTCTGTATGTAAGATGCCCTCGTATATAAGACGTCCCCTACTTTTCTAACCCAACATTAAGAAATCAATGCATATAAGACACCCCCGTGTATAAGATGACCCCCAATTTTTGGTCTAACAATTTAGACAAAAGTATTGTCTTATACAAAGAAAAATGTGGTAAGTCAACAATCTGAACAAAGGGTTAACAGATTGCCCAAGATCTCACAGATGAATAGAGGCAGGATTAGAACTCACACTCAGATCTTTTATCCTTCTTGCTCAGTAACTTAGTTGTATGGCATTAGCAAATTCCATGGCTCAACATTCAGGACTGGAGATGGATTCAGTTTCTACCAATCTGAGCAAGTAATTTATGTTTTGTGAAACCCAGTGTCTTCTTTAAATGTGAATAATGATAGCCCTCAAAAATTATGAAGAGTAAGGAAGCCGGGATGGCTCAGCGGGTTAAGCACTCGCTTTGAAGCCCCAGGGACCGAGAATCGAATCCTGGGCCCGGCCCATGTGGACCCACATGCTGAGCTGCGGTGTGCCCCCAGTTCAGTTTCTGCCAGGGCCTATGTGGGAGGCTCCCAACCCAGTTCCTGCCCTGCGCAGCCCTGTGCCCACCTGTGGAGCGAAACTCTATGGAGAACTAATGCTGTCAACTATGGAGACTGCTCTGGGCCCTCGCCCTTCTCTCTGTCAAAAAACAATAAAAATAAATCTTAAAAAAAAATCTAAAATAATTATGAAGAGTAGAGGAGCAACGCATATAAAATTATTTGTATGGTATCTAGCACACAGTGAATGCTAAGTCAGTTATTAATTTTACTATTATTGTTGTAATTTACCCTTCTAGGCTTTGGTTCTCTGCATGGAAGTGGGAAGGCAGCCATGGGGTGGAAGAAAGAGCATAGGACATGGTGTTTGTCATAAGACTAGGGTGACCAGACATCCCGCTTTTGGCGGGACAGTCCCAATTTTTAACAATTTGTCCCACGTCCTGCGGCGTTTTAAAAAAGTCCCGATTTTTATCGCATAGAAGAAAACATTGGCACTAAACTTATGGACCTGGGATTCAGGGAGGACTTTATGAATCTGACCTCAATGGCAAGGGAAGTAAAAGCACAAATAAACAAATGGGACCTTATTAAGCTAAAAAGCTTCTGCACTGCAAAGGAAACCATCAACAAAGCAAAGAGGCAACCAACCAACTGGGAGAAAATATTTGC
>PVKE010032659.1:0-18315 GCA_004027555.1 Craseonycteris thonglongyai
ACGAGGACCGAGGATCGAATCCCGGCTCCGGCCCAGGCAGGACCCACATGCTGAACTGGGGAGTTCCCACAGTTCGGTTCTCTAACTGTCTCTGTCTCTGTCTCTCTCTCTATCTGTCAAAAGTAAAATAGAAATAAATATGCACTGAAGACAAAAAGATGGTTTCTCTCTATAAATGTGAAAAGATAAAAAAAAAAAAGAAAAAGAAAAGAAGGAAGAGAAGAAGAAAGGAGGGAGGGAAGAAAGAAAAGAGAGAGAGGAGGTAGAAAAGAAAGAAAGACAAAGAAAGAAAGAAGAAAGGAAGGAAGGAAAAACATTTATTGATTCTGTCCAAAATGATCAGAGATTTTACATGGTAATTGACAATTGAGCTGGGCCTTAGAGCTTGAAAAGACCCGGGGGAGGGGGTGGTGGTGGGGAGATGCTAAGGAAGAGTGAAAACATAGTGGATCTGGAAATACAGAGGGGACCCAGTACCCTATATGTGGGCTGTTTGGAAATTAGACTGGGATTAGATCAAGGATAGTTCTGAATGGCAGCTTTGAGCATTTAACCTTTATTTGGTACCCCAGAGTTCTAAAATATACCACTAGTGGTATATATTATAAGAGGACTTAGATTAGACATGTCCAACCTGTAACCCAGGGTGGCTTTGAATGAGGCCCAACACAAATTCCTAAAACATTATGAGATTTTTTTTGCAATTTTTTTTTCTTTTTGCTCATCAGCTATTATTAATGTTAGTGTATTTTTTGTTTGTTTGTTTTTATATTTTTATTTATTTATTTTTGACAGAGAGAGAGAGAGAGAGAGAGCGAGAGAGATACAGAGAGAGAGAGCTGAACTGGGAGAGCTCCCAGCTCAGCACATGGTCCCACACAGACCAGGGCCGGGACTCGATCCCCGGTCCCCGGCGCTGCAAAGTGAGCGCTTAACCCACTGAGCCACCCTGGCTTCCCCTGTTAGTGTATTTTATGTGTGGCCCAAGATAATTCTTCTTTCCATGTGGCCCAGGGAAGCCAAAATATTGGACACCACTGACTTAGATAATACACAAACTTAAAAAATGTTTTTTTGTTGTGCAATTTTAATGTATAGGAGGAAAAACCATAGCTTATAATGCCAAGCTATAAGTTCATAAATATTCTTGCTTAGAAGAGGATAAAGTTGGTAGTAAGAAAAGTCAATCAACTTAGAGAAAAGTATTAAATAATTATATGGGTGGAAAGGGACCAAGGACATAATCATGGAAATACAAGGTTTGGGAAGCACTGCATTAAGCAATGGAACCTTTGCTGTTTCCTTGGTGGGAATATTGGGGGAAGGGAAGTACCATGAGGAGAGCTGGGCTTTGTAAGAATCATACTGGTGATCTCATGGGTGAGGATGTACACAGAGAGATTGGGAGATGGAGGCAGGAAGCCCTATTAGGAAGCCAATACTCATGAGGAGGAAGTTGAGGGTCTGGACCAGGATAACAACAAAGAAGATGGTGAGGACTCATACAAAGAGCACTACAGAGAGAAGTTATGAAGTTGACAACTTCATTAAACGGTGAAAACTGAAGGAAGATGGCAACTTCATTTATAGAATTAGAGGACATGGGAAGAAGAACAAGAATCTTTTACTGGGGGTGTGGAGAGATTATTGAATTAATGCACTTTTTTTTTTTTTTAAGATTTATTTTATTGTTTGAGAGAGAGACAGACAGACAGAGAGAAGGGGGAAGGCCCAAAATAGCCTCCATAGTTGTACATCATTAGTTTTGATACAATTTCATTCCATATAGGTGGATGTGGGGCTGCATGGGGCAGGAACCAAACTAGGGACCTTCTACATGGGAGGTGTGCCCCAGTTCAGCATGTGGGTTTGCATGGGCCTGGGCCAGGTGTTGATCCCCAGACCTCACAGTTGCAAGACAGGCGTTCAACCTTTTGAGATATTCCGGCATCCCAGTGAACTTACTTTTAACATGTGGATTTGGGGGCACTTCTCAGTTGTTCACATGTCAATGGGGCAATTAAGGTATGTGTTTCTAGGCACATCACAGAAAAATAAACCGGAGTACACATGGAGACATCTTCCTTGCATGTTCCATATGTCTGTCTGCTTCTCTTATTCCTACAACTGCTCATGACTTCTGCTAGAATGCAATACGGTAAATACAAACCCATTTTGAAAAAATGGGAAGTACTTAGCTCTGCTCAGGGGAAATTGCTCAATCCCAGCACCACAACCAGCAACTCACAAAATGATTGAATTATAACCTATTAGAGCTGGGGGACTTTAGTGATCATCTGGTATAGTTATTCTCAAACTTGATGATGCATCAGTCACCTAGAGGGTTTGTTAATGCAAAGATTGCTGGGGACTACACTTTTAGAATTACTGTGGCACCACTTCTCTAGACTACAGGCTAGGAAGTGCAGCCTGGAGAACTTCAGTGCATCGCCGCAGCAAAACAGGAAAGAACATGGACTTTGCAATTAACCGAAACTGGTTTCAAATCCTGGCTTATTCACTGTGTGATCTCAGGCAGGTTACTTAACTACTCTAAGCCTTAGTCTCTGTTCTATGAAATGGTTATAACAAGGTAAATGATTGTCCTTCTTTCTGGCTCAGCAGAAAGCTGGCATTCCAGGGTGGACAGTGCCAGTGGTGGCAGCAGTGCCTTCCATCATCCGGTACTGGGGCATCAGTCTGCAAATTGCAGTGTCTCGTGTTGAGTGGCAGTTGCCACAGTGCTCTGACTGTCTTGGTTCTGTGATTTAAAGCATAATTTCTGACTTCATACCCTTGGAACCCAGGCCCCCACCTCTTCTTGTGACTCATATAAATCATCTGGAATCAAGTATTGAAAAGTAAATGAGATCACGTATGGAATAGCCCTATGATTCTATTAAAGAGTTGGTACTCATTAAATTGAAGCTGTCATAATAATTATCATTATTAGTTTAAAAGTGAATTCATAGTTTGGCTAGAGAGGTATATGGCCAGAGGAAGGCAGATGGTCTGGCCCCCTCCCTGGACACCAACTGAGCAAGATGAACCTGAGAGGAGAGGAGAACTCAGTGTGGTCAGCTTGGGAACTGGACTTACTGAGAACACCTCCAAATGCTTACGTGCTAGGGAAGCCTCATCGTAACTTGTGAGCGCCCCATCTGGATCCCACCATGCCAGTGTACCCATTGCTTTTCCTTCCATCATCCAGGAAGCCTGCATCCTTTATCTAGACTCTAGAGCATTCTTCCTTCCAGTGAGCTAACAGATTGTTGCTTAATGAGCAAAAAATTAGGATAAAAGGAAAAGACTCTCTCAGTAAGTTATTTCAGCCAGGTCAAAGGAAGCCTGAAGAACCATCCCTGCCCCACCAGTGACCAGATGGGCTTCTCCCTTCCCAAGATAATTCTGAGTACATGGTAATAATTCTGATTGACTTAGTTGCCCATTTGCCACATTCCACTTGGGATTAATAGATTGATATTATATGATCATTACTCTTTAATTTTAGATACTTCAGTATCAAGTAGATAAAGCTGACAAATCTTTTTCTTCTTTTACTTACTCTTTTTTTTTTTTTAAGATTTATTTTATTGTTTTGAGATAAGGAAAGAGAGAGAGAGAGAAGGGGGAAGGCCCAGAGCAGTCTCCACAGTTGTACATCATAGTTGTGACATGGTTTCATTCCACACAGGTGGATGGAGGTGGGGCTGCATGAGCCAGGAACTGAACCGGGGGCCTCCCACGTGGGAAGGGAGAACCTCTTGCCCCCATGCCATCCTGGTGATTACCAGTTGTGCCGCAGTTTAGCATATGGGTTTGCACAGACCAGGGCAGGGAATCAAACCCCAGACCTCAAAATTTCAAGGCAAGCGCTCAACCACTGAGCTAGCCTGGCATCCCTCTACTTACTCTTTTATTCAAACAACCACCAAGTCCTATCAATCCCACAGATATAAATATTTCCTGAAACTGTCCCTTCTTTTTATCTCCACTGCCACCTCTTCATCTCTGCCAACATCATCCCTCGTTGGCACTACTGCTTGTCCTTTCTGCCTGCTCTCCTCCCTGGACACACTCACTGCCTTCTAATCCATTATCCACTCAACAGCTACACAGGTCTTTTTATAACCCAAAGTTGATCAGGCCACTCCTCCAAGCTAAAAGTTTACTAATCTAACCAATTTAAATGACTGCCTCTTTCACCAGAAAAATATCAAACCCCCCTAGCATAGTACAATGTGTATGAGTACTTGCAGAGGCTTAATAAAAATTTGTTGAAGAAAGGGAGTCAGGGGAAGCCAGGATGGCTCAGTGGGTTAAGTGCTCACTTTGCAGCCCCTGGGACCGAGGATCGAGTCCCGGCCCCGGCCTGTGTAGACCCATATGCTGAACTTGGGAGTGCCCCCAGTTCGGTTCTCACCGGGGTTAGACCCCGGCCCAGTTCCTGCCCTGTGCAGCCCCGCGCCCACCTGTGGAATGAAACTATGCGGAAAAACCAATGATGTACAACTATGGAGACTGCTCTGGGCCCTCCCCCTTCTCTCTCTCTCTCTCTCTCTCTCTCTCTATATATATATATATATATATATAAATAAAACAATAAAAATAAATCTTTAAAAAAAAAAAAGAAAGAAAGGAAGGGAGTCAAGTCACTAGACCTGGCAGGAACTGCCTTGTCCCTTTGTGTGTTAATTTGCCTTGTTTAAATGTTAGAGCACCTCCTTATTTCTAGCCTCTTAGAAGCACCTCATTATAACCTCTGGCACTTCTTACAAAGTGATTTCCTCAAGGTTACACAGCTGGTGCATAAGCACCAAATAGAATATACAGCCCTATTGTTCTTAACTGTAGAATCACAGTTAAGTGAGAAGCAATCACAGTTTAAAAGTGACAGCCACTAGCATGATGCTTGATCCTCCTGCAACACTCCCACCAAGTTTCCAGGCCTTGGTAGAGACTTTCACAGATAAAGGAATTCCACCTCCTCACCCACCAAAGAAGCCCCTTCATCTTTAGACAATTCTAACAGTTATTGAAAATCAGACATTTCAAAGACAAATCCATCCTAGCCAATTTATCAAGGGGTAAAGAATGAGGAAAAGGAGGCTGTGTGTGTGAGAGAGAGGCCCACACCCTCCTCCTTCTGGTGGTTCTGAAGTGCTTTGGGCCATCTGCCTTCAAGAGAAGAGGAAGGTGAGTGATTTTGGCTTCAGCTTAATTCAGGGAGAGACTCATAACATCTAGTCTCAAAGATTCCACGAGCTACTCTAGACTAGCCAGAAATTAGAACAAGGGAAGGATGTGGGTGGAGGAAATGGGATTAATCCCAGCTAGAATGTTGGGTGGAATCCCAGCTGCTACAGCTGCTGAGGGCTTAACCAGCTGTTCCCTGGGCAGCTGCAGTGTTCACCCCAGACATGGCTCTAAGGGTGGCAGCTCTGTCTCAGCTTCGGGCCATCAACTCCAAGCTAAACCAAGGCTCTGCTGAAAGAATCACTGGAAAGCAAAAGGGAATAGCAGGGGTAAAGAAGAAAGAGTCCCCAGTTCCACGGACTTTTGTTTGAACATCATGTGGTTTGAAATCAGACAACTGTTTTCTTAAGTTATGTGCACCCAAGGAGAGAAGTTGAGAGGCAGTTTGGGTTTAAGTTTCAGAGAGAAGCAAAGGCAAGGCTGAAGGTTTCACCTTATGGATGAAAAAGAAGAGGTTCTATGGAAAGTAGGCTCACAGGGTAACCTGATCATAAATTCCTAACTGGCAGGTCAAGGTGGGTAGCCACAGCCCAGGCCTAGAACTTCTTTAGTGAAAGGTTTTTAAGCTAGCCCTGTCCACTGTTCTTGTGCATCTAGACTAACACTCTTTGAGATGTCAGGAGTAATGCCCCTTGGAAGGCATAGCCAATCTTAAGAGAGCACATTAATCTTAATTATCCTGCAGTCCAATCACACTTTGCTTCCTTCCACCCTCATGTAATCTTCCTTATGTTCCCCCCTTCATTGCAAATATATAAAAGAAACTGCAAAACTGATATTCTCTTGAGCATTTGAGATCTTGCTCCCCAGCATGTTGTCAGTTTGGCTTAAAGAAACTCTTAAAAATTCTCTACAGGTTTGGATGTTTCTTACACCAACAACCTTCAATTTTGTTCCTATCCTCTCTTGTACTGCCCCTGACCTCCTGTTTCTACAACATGCTCTGTGTGGGGATAGGAGCATTTCCTACTTGCAATCAGAATTAGTGACTCTCACATACTCAGAGGAGGACTAACTTACTTAGGGATAAAGACAACCCAAAAATCCAGTCCAATTGCCAATTACTTTTCAAAATGTAAGTTTGATTTTTTCCCCCTTACCTGCTTTACATCCTACAATTGCTTTTCATCTTTAGGACAAAATTAAAAATTCTTGAAGTGGATAATACCTCCCTCTCGATCTACAGAACTTATGGATGCTCCTTGGATTCATCTTACTCTTACTCCCCAAGTCCAAGCTTTTACACATTCTATGCCTTCTGTTTGAAAAACTCTTACACATCTTTCAGGTCTCAGCTTAAATGTCGCTTCTTATCTCTTTGACCACACTCAACAACCTTCTAATCACTTGTCTGTCTTACCAGATGAACTGTGAGAGCCATGCTTGGCATGACTGTCCTATCCCCATGGCACAGCACAATATTTGGCACATGACAGGCAGTCAGTAAAACTTTATTGGTGATACCCCTCTCTCATGGGAGAGTTTAATTTATATTTCTCAACCAAGTCACATATAAGGACTATAGCAGGGAAGGGAGGGTTTGGATGTGCTAGTTGGCCACAAAATCCCCCACAGGAAATACCCTGACCAGCCATAGCCATCTTCTCATAGACAGCTTCTTCATTCTCCCAGCTAGAGAAGACAGCTTTAATATAGCAGGACCACAAGAGCAGTCAGGGATAAGCATGTCAAGGCTCTAGATCAGAAATGCTCATTATCCAAGCAGATTGTTTATCCAAGTTGATTGTTTTCATTAAGTAAAGACCCTGTCTTACCACTGGCCTCTCTTAACTTCAAACATTTCTTGAAGCTTGTGTTAGTCTGCTAGGGTTGCCATAACAAAATACCATAGAGTGGGTCACTTAAACATCAAACATTTATTTTCTCATAGTTTTGGAAGTTAGGAAAGTCCAAGATCAAGGTTCTGGGCAATTTGGTTTCTGGTAAGAGCTCTTTTCCTATCCTGCCTACAGCCACCTTCTCACAATTTTCCTTGGATGGTCTTTCCTTGGTGCATTCAAGCTCTTCTTATAAGGACACTAATCTGATTAGATCAGGGCTCCACATGTGTGACTTCATTTGAGTTTAATTACTTCCTTAGAGGCCCCATCACCAAATACAGCCACATAGGCATTACAGCTTCAGCAGACGAATTTTGGGAGGCCACATACATACAGTCCATAACAAATCTCAACTCTCCTCTTCTTTAATCCAAAAAGTGCTAAGAGTCTTTGTATGATTTGTGGTTGGTGTACCAGCCTGTGAGTAGTCCCATCAGAAACCTGTACCTATGCATATATTTCTTTAACTGGTGGCTAGGTAGCTTTAGTTAGGGACACTAACCATCCCAGGCAGGAGGAAGAAGAGCCAATGAAAATGAAAAAGAAACAACTGTCAGAAAACTAGGACTTAGTGGCTCAAGGAAGGAAATGAGGAAGAGTCAAAAACAGCTTAAGCCACATAGGATGTGCCCCCATACATCAAGGCAGTCAGTCTTATTTCTTGTTATTCCTATTCCACTTCCACCACTTACTGGTGACTTAAACCTCTCTGCCTCAGTTTCCTCATCTGTAATACAATTTTGTAGGGTTATTATTGTGAGAATTAAGTGAGAATGCATGTAAAGTTCTAGAACAGGGCCTGGCATGTAATTACTTCTCAGGAAACATCAACTACATATAGTTATGCTTCTCCATCTCCCATTCTGACCCCCTTGCACACCATCCCAGATTCCAAATCTTCGCTCATGTCCTGCCTGGAACACCTTTTCTGGTATCCTCCCCCTACACATGCATCAACATCCTATTCAGGCCCTACTTTCTCCATAAGGTTTTCTCTGTACTAATATAATATTTGCTGCCCATTCAACTCACTCTGGTTAAGTAACAATGTTGTTGTGGTAGTTAACCATCTTTGATACCTTTATGTCCACCCCTCCATGGGAAGAAGCTGTTTCCTAATCTGTGTGTTTTTCAGTACCTTATACAGTGCTACACTGTAGATGTTCAGTAATTCCTGCCTAAAGAAAAGAAGGGAGTCTGGATTCTGGGCAATGAAAAGGTCAACTTGAAGCAGTGGTTCTCAACTCTGGTTTCCCAGTATGCAGAGGTCTTGCCAGGATTATCACAAAACACTCTGTAAATGCTCAAAACAAGAGTACTTTAAATTATACTTTAGTTCCAAAACAAACCCAAATATGTCACACAGAACCTTTGAGGAAAGGAGTGTTATTAAATTAAACAATTGGAACACCCCAAAAAGCTTGGAACTCATTGATAATGCTTCTAGAGGAGGGGTAAGAAGAGAAGACAGTCAGCAGAAAGCAGCAAAGGCAGGGCAGCTGGGATGGCTTGGCGGGTTAAGAACTCGCTTTCCAACCCTGGGGACCAAGGATCGAATCTGGCCCCAGCCTGTGCAGACCCATATGCTGAGCTGGAGTGTGCTGCCCATGTGGCAGACCCCCAATTCAGTTCTCACCCCTCGTTCAGCCCTGGCTCAAGGAGGCTTGCCTCCCATGTGGGAGGCCCCCAGCCCAGTTCCTGCTCTGTGTGGACCCAACCATGTATGTGGAATGAAACCACATTGAAAACTGATGACATACAACTATGGAGACTGCTTTGGGCCCTTCCCTTCTCTCTATGTATGTCTGTTAAAAACAAACAAACAAACAAACAAACAAACAGCAAAGGCAATGAGAAATGGATGCAGAGCACAGAAAACATTTACTGAGTACCTGCTCCACACTGGGCACGTACACAGATCTTGTCAGCAGTCCTATCAAGAGTTGTCATTATCTCCAGGTTGGCCTGACTTCTAAGCTAGGCCCTTTCCCCAGTCCTCATTGTCTACTTTGTTGATGAGAAGAGGTATTGCAATAGAAAATTTTGCGTGGACAAATGAATATGCCCTTTTGGCCAGTTTCACAACAATGGTGCTCTTTACTGCTTGCAGGTAGGTGATAGTTTTTTGGGGGAAGCTAGAGGGTCTCCAGAGGACAAAGATAATGAGGGATAAAAGATGTGTGTGTGTGTGCGCACGTGCCTCAGCCCTGGGCTGACAGGAAAACCAATTAGTTCCCCCTGTCCCCAAATATCTCCCTGCCCAACTTATCAAGGTGCTAGGAATCAGCACCATTATGGTTTTATGGCTTAAGGGCTTTTTTTTTTTTTTTTTTTTTTTTTTTTTTTTTTTTTTTTTTTTTTTTTTTTTTCCAGCAAGCTAAGTAAGATCAATGCATTACCTGGGAAGAGTAGTAAAAACAAGGAGCCCATCAACATAGGAAGACAAATTAGTTTATCATATTAGTTATCACTTGAAATGACATGACTGAAGGGCATCAGGATCTGCTAGAGGGTGACAAGGGCAGGCTTAGAAACAAAGTAGGAAAGGTCCACAGCTGGAAGTGCCTTTCTGAGATGGCAATGGGCACCTGGTGTGGACTGAGGGACATGGTGGGTGAAAGCACACTAATGGTAAATTTAGGCTACTTCCAAATGTTGCCTTTATCAAGCACCACCTGGAACCCGAAGTATGCTTTTACTTCCAGACAATGAACTCAAGGGCCACAAGGGTGAAGGAGATGAAGGGGCAACTTGGATGTGCCTGGAAGTCTGGACTACTACAGGCTACAACTATATCACCAGCTTCCAGGAGCCACAGAGCTAAACCAGGCCCTGGACATGAGTAAATGTCACAATTGGGAAGGGCTTTCCTCAAGGTGGGCTCCTCCCCATTCCCTGACACCTGTGGCTCAGCCTGGCAGCTTAGCCTCACCCACCACCTCCTGCCTCCTGTGAGAAGGCTCCTTTGTGCAGGTCCAGTCCACCTATTCCAGTAGTACTGTACTAGCTACACGCAGATTCTCGACTTTGAGAGAGGTAGGCTCTCCCACGTCATTCAAAAGTCAATTGGATATCTCTTCGGTAGTCTAGAAGGGAATTGACCCTGAAGACCACCAGAGGGCGGTGTACGAGGGCAGTCCAGAAAGTATCCAGCCACGTACCCCCCCCCCCCCTTCTTCATTGACAGTGGTTGGATTCCCCCCTCCATGGACAGCCCTAGTTTAGCAGGGACCCTGCTGCTGGGAGAACACAGCTGCTACAGGGAAGAGTAGACTCCAGGTGGTACCACCCACACCCAACCAACCCCCAGACCCTAGACGTTCCCCTTACAGTGCAGTGCAACTTCCTTAGAGCTTCCATTCCTAACCTAGGGGTACCTGTCTGCCTGGATTGCAGGTGTCTGCTATGTTGGAAGCCAACTGTTCCAGAAACACCCAGGCCAGGGAAGCAGAACCAGCAATAATGGGAGAGGGGAGAGAGGGCGGTGGAGGAAACCTGTAGAAACACCAAGACAGGCGATTGAGCAGGAAGGGCGCTTGGGTTATAATACCTGTATGTCCTTGGAAAGCTTATTCCCACCCCATACCCCGCTCCTATACACCAGGGCTGAAGGGGTTCTATACACACAGCCCCACAGGTGGGATAGGTTCCAGCCTTATCCAGGTTCTTTCTCTTGACCAAGAACGTGTGGGGACTAGTAGTTATGACTTAGCTATGGTTTGTCATGGGTCATCAGTTGGTCCAGTGACATCCTAGAAAAAAAAAAAAAATTGGCCCCATCCAGACCCTGACACCAAGGTAGGATGGGGGTTAGACAGACTGATGGCCTTGGGGTAGGGACCAGGACTGCAGGCTAATAACAGGGGGCCAGAACTGTTTTGAGTATCAGTACCCACAACAGCCTGAGTCCCATCAGAGGCCCCATGAAGAGAGAAAGGATGCGCATGCGCCCTCTCGCCCTTTGGATAACCCTGGCCTCTGCAACAGCACGACTTTTTTGGTCTCTTGCTGATTGATTGGGACACCTCTTCGGAGGGTGTGTGGGGAGACCCGCTGGGGAAGAAGAGAGTTGTATGTAAGGTATTGACTCCGGCTGTGTCCTCACTCTGGAGGTGAATCACCCTCGAAATAGATTTTCCATTAAGCTCCCAGAAGCCTTCCCTTTATTAGCCCACCTGTAGGAAAATGTCAGGCGTCAGATTGGCTGGCTGTGTAGACAGTGTTAACACAGTGCCACAGCCCTTCATCTTGCCAGGCTGGGCAAGCAGATCATTATATTACGATTTATAAATAGAAAATAAAATAATCGGGTGGGGCTGAGGCCCTGGAGAAGAAGAGGCTAAACAATCCTCGTCAAGAGGTACCCAATATCAACCCCACCTACCGAGGACCGGGGACCACCTTCTCTGGGAGGTTGCCCCTAAACCTGGCAGCCACGCCTTCATTTTCCTCCTGATCCCTCCCTCCAAATCGGCATCGTCTGTTGCCCACATCCCCAGCTCGCAGCTCCCACACCCCCGTCTCGGCGGGCGCCTGGAGGTTCCCATGCCTGGAGCGCTCAGCCCAGCAGCTCCTCCGCCACCCGATAGAGGAACCGGGAGTACCAATGCATGCCGGTGGGCTGGACAGCCCCGCCCGGAAGCAACGCCCCCAGCGCATGCAGCAGGCGCAAAGGAGCAAAGGCGCGGTGCGCCCACTGGTGACTCTCCAGAACCGCGTAGCACGATGCCAGGACGTCGTTGACTAGCAACGTCCCGTGTGCTGTGAGCGGCGCGAACACGCCCACGGCTTCCTCCCGCGCCACGCGGGCCACGCGCGCCGGCCGCAGCGCGTCCCCGCCGGGCGCCAGCACCGAATCCCCCGCGCGCAGGCGGCGCGCGAACACCGGTGCAAAGTCGCCTGGCGCCGGCGCTGGCCCTCGAGCGGCGAACACCAGGTGCCAGGGCGTGAGCAGAAGCTTGCGCGGGGGCCGCTCGGTCTCCACAGCCACGAAAGAAGCCCGGCGCTGCAAATCCCGGTCCAGGAAGAGCAGCACGGGCGTGGGCACCACTCGGCCTGCAGCGTCTGCCGCTAGCACCCAGTCCCCGCGATGCAATTCCCGCAGCCCCTTCCGCTCGCCACTCCGCAGGCGCACCGTGGCATTTCCCGGAAAGCAGCCGCCTGCCCTGACGGCCAATGAGTTATCTACAGGGAACAAGCAGAGAGAGGATTGCATGAAGACCCCGCGGTTCCAGAATGTTAGTACCTCGCCAGTCCCGGGACAACTGCAATTTCCCACAGATCTGGCCCCAACCTGGGCGGAAATGGCGGGGTGGTTTACTACACTAATGCCCACTTTGGTCACCTCTAGAGTCGCAACAGAGCTGTGCAGCCTCAGTTTCCCAGAGAGAGCCCCTTTGGGCAGACCTCACCCCCTACTGTACCGGCTTTGACTGACACGTGGACATGGTTGCGGGACTCGTAGTACACCCAGTCGAAGCCGGCTTCCACTGCCAGGCGCGCCAGCAGCCCATACTTATTGCGGTCACGGTCGGACGTGGTGATGTCCAAGGCACGGCCTTCGTAGTGGAGTGAGTCCTGAGCATGGTGACCATCCTCGTCCCAGCCCTCGGTCACCCGAAGGCGCACTCCGGGCCACATGTTCATCACAGCAATGGCCAGCGCGTTCACCCGCTCCTTACAACGCTGGCAGGGAAATAAAAAAGTCAGTCTTCTCACTACCACTGCACCCCCATGGGGCAGAGAGGAACCTGGACTGGAGGGTCAATTTTCTGCTTTCCTGCCCTCACTACACTCCCTCCTAGCCTTTTGAGTGTCCTGGGGAAGTAAGAATCTGCATAGATGGAGTCGCCAATCTGCACTCCCTTTCCAGAGCATCTTTGGAGAACTGTGGGGTCACCTCTGAGGTTGAAAGGGGTGCCTATACCTCGCTCTTTACCCATTTTTAATGCCCTTCCCTCACCCTACTCGTTCTGGGACCTCGGCTCAAACTGGGAGTGGTCAAGAGTTGAAATGGCTGCTGGAAACTTTGGTCAAGGAGAGGTTGAGCAGCTTGGCTCCCCAAGAGGACCCCCTGTTTGAGCCTGGCCCTCGCCCCAAGCCCCGACTGCCCTCTCTCAGTCTGATTCATCTTTTGTTTCGTTGCCTGGCACTGAGCACTGCCTTCCTTCCTTCCTTCCTTTCTTCCTTCCTTCCTTCCTCCTCCTCCTTTTGGCCCCTAGCGTTAACCCCTTCATGGTGCGCGTGCCCCCCACAGGGGTGCCCAAGCGGAGTCGTGCAGGATCAAGGCTGCTGGCAAAGGAGTTGGGGTGGCGGGGGCTGCGCGAAGTACAATGGCCATTCTCCGGGATGACTTAACCGAGCGAGAATCCTGGGCCGAGGCCGGGGACGCGCCTGGAGAAGCGGACTCAGCAGCTCCATCCACAAAGGCGCTTTTCAGCCGCCCCGGCGCAGGGAGAGGAAAGGGCAGAAAGCCGCGCCCCCCATCCCTGCTCCGGCCTGCCGGTCCCCTCCCCCAGCGTGGCCAGCCTTCCCAGTTCCAGCTCGGGCTCTGCCAGACCCAAGAGCCCCCATCTCTCCATCTCTGGTCCAGATGCAGCCCAGAAAGACGTGGGAGTAGCACCTGAAAATAACGAGAGCTGCCCTTGTGCGAATCTGGGGGGCCCCCTGCAGGGTGGGAGTGGAGAGGAGGAAAAACAGCAGCGCTGGAAGCCTGCACCCGGGGGAGTGAGAACACGGTTATCTTGGCCGCTCTCGTCTGGGAGCCCGAGACCTTGGCGCGCACCATAGTACAGGCGAAGCGGGAGGAGGCGCAGAAAGGACAGCTTCCTTTTCTTCCCCTCCTCCGACCTCTCACTTCGGACCTGGTTTTCTCCTAACTGCCAGAGGGACACTTTCCCCCCTGCCCTTCCTTCCTAGTCTTCTACACCTCCGCAGGGTTGGAGGGGAGGGGAAAGACAGGGGAAAAAAAAAAAAGGTAACTCCTTCCAACTTTTTGTCGTTTTGTCCCCAAAGGAGGCCCTGAGACCTTGACCTGCGGGGGCAGCAGCCTAGTGCAGAGCCAACTCAATGGAGGCCTTTTGCAGCCAGGGTGTGGGAGATAAGCAGGACCCAGGGGGTTCCCAGGCCTGCCAGATCCCCTCTGAGCCTGTCCCTTGTTCTGGTCCTCTGCTACAGGTGGCGGCCAGAGGAAAGGACCATAATATTCCATGACCAAGGAGGGAAGGGGTGTCCCCTTCCCGATCTCTGAGTAGGAGGAAGGCTTCAAGGCAGGAGCAAGAAGGAATTCTTTTTCCTCCTGACAGGTTTTCCTAACAAAGTAACCTAGAAAACTATGGCAATTAATCAGAGGAAATCCGTACCCCTCCCTCTCCCTCCACCTCCCCACTCCATACACAATTAGGTGGTGTAATGGAAAGTGTATAGGACTTAGAGTTGGGAGTTCTGAATTCTAGTCCCAGCCATGCCACTAATTAGTTTTAAGACTTTGATTAAATCGCTTTTCCTCCTGGGGCCCAGCTCTCTCTATAAAGTGGGGGGTGGGGTGTGGGGTGGTGGTGGAAGAATGTGACCTCCAAGTTTCCTTTCAGTTCTGATATTTGAGATCACTGGCCAGAGGTGGTCCTCATCCAAGGCACCGCTCACCTCACCCTAGGTTGGTTAGGTTTGGGTCTGCAGCAGATGCTCAAAACATGGCAGTTTAATTAATTGCAAGGAACGCTCCTGAGCTAAACTTGAGCCTGAGGGATTCCCAGGTGGGCCTATCCTTCTCACTGAGAGCTGCTTTCCACTCTCTGAAGCAGTCATTTGGACTCTAGAATGGCCTTGCCTGGCTCTAGGACACGTCCTCCATGCCAGAGACCACTCCTGCCCAGCACTCCTCAGGTAGATGGCCTGATGACCTGACCCGTAGCCCCCCTTTCCCAGCCCCCTTCAGTCTCTGGCTCACAGGGCTTTTCCACAATCAGGTCAGGAGCCAGGCTAAGGGCAGAGCTTTCTGTCTGCTGCCTAGCCAGCTCCTGGCCCCCAGCTCACCCCAGCCCTTCCTGCCTGGCTCAGTAGCTGACCCCCGGTCCACGCCTCAGCCATTTCCCGTCTCGCCTGCCGCCATCCCCCTTTCCCCGCCCTCGCTGTCTCTCCCTGCTTCACTCTCATTATTAGGCTCTCCTCCCCCTCCCCATCCCAGCCTCTCCCTATTCTGATCCCTCCTGATCACTCAGTCCAGTCGGCACAAGTTTTCACTTTTCTTTTTGTGGGGGGGGGCGGTAAGGTCTTTGAGATTAAGGTCTCTATAGAGGAAGCCCAGCTCGCCCCCTGGGGCTGCCACAGGCCAGCGGAGAAGTTGGCAGTGCCCAGGCGCAGGTGGGGAGAGGAGGCCTTCCTTACCTCAGTCATCAGGCGGTCTGCACCACTGTTCTCCTCATCCTTGAAGATGATGTCGGGGTTGTAGTTGGGCACCAGGTCCCTGAAGCGCTCTGAGCCCCTTGCCACCCTCCCTTCCGCTGGCCCACTGGCGCCCAGGGTACGTTCCGGAACGCTGGGCACAAATTGCTTGTAGAGCAGCGGCACCAGCTGCTTGCGAGCGTAGCGGCGCCGGCCAACCGGCCCTCGGCCCGGGCCGCAGCTCTGGGCTGGCAGCGCCAACAGTACCAAGCAGCACAGGGGCACCAGACTGGCCGGCAGCGCCATGGATGCAGCGGACTCGGGCCAAAAGAGTACGTCCTCGTCCTCACCAGCTCGGACCTCAGTTGGGCATTTCACCAGAGCAGAGCAGCAGGCAGAGCTGCCCCCAGAGTGCCCTAGAGCTCTTGTGGCTCTGAGCACCTGGCTGCTGCTAGCTCTGTCTACATTCCCTCGGGGGTCTGGAACCTGCTACTGACAAGCCATCCTAGCGGCGGGGGGAAGGGCTCGTGGTGAGTGCCAGCCCAGCCTGGCTCTGCCGCCCGGCTCCCTCACTGCCACAGCGCCCGGGCTCCGCCTTAAGTGGACCCTGGCCCCGCCCCCCGCCCTTAGCCCAGGAGTGGCCCGCCCCCTCCCATCAGGGCGGGGGCTTTCGCCGGTCACCACCGGACTAAAGTGCATCCCATCCTGAAAAACAGGCAGTCATCTGCCTAAGAAAACCTTGTCGCTTTACAGTCCTCGGTTGCCTGGATAAGCATCCTTTTACCTCCAAGGCTAAGCCTGGCACCAAACCACCCTGCTCTGGTACTTGAATTGGATCTTTGCTTTCCCAAAGCCTACCCTGGCAGGCCATGTTCTAAGTATGGGTTCCAGTTCCTGCCCAAGGCCAGCCAAGCTCTTTGGGTGTACAACCAGAGCCTCCCTTCTCTGTGGTCCTCTCCACGCCTCCACCATTTGCATCTCTCATCATAGAGGACTAGAAAGGGTGGGTACCAGGAGACCATTTTCCCTAGTAGCTTTGCAGCCTTCTACAGAGCTCCCCCCAGAATCAGGAACAGAACTTTGTAGTTAGTCTGGACTAGAACTTCAAAATTTGGCCCTTCTTTTGTCCTTGCCAGACACCCAACTGCTTCTTTTCAAGAGTAACTTGTCAATTGGAAGTTACCAGAGGGCAATGGGTACTTAAAAGTCTCTAACAGGCTAATGGTAGCTCTTTCATCCCCTATCTAGTCACTGCTCTAATCTTCTCCCTCTCTGGACCCCCTGGGGCTCTGCTTCCAGCCACTCAGATCCCATCTGAGGCTTTGAGCCTGGTCCTAGGCTTCACCCACCAATCATTTAGAAATCATTCTCTAAGAAGCCTTCTTTAGTGCCCTGACATTGCCCATCTCTATTTCCTTGAGAATCAGTAATTAACTGCTATCCAGTGTGCTATAGGATTAGACTTACCGTATCCATCACCTTTACTACGCAAAGTACTTCTTAAACACAAACTTACGCATCCTGTTTCCCCATGGCTAAATTCTTGGCCTATAGGGTGTTCAGCAAGCATTTGTGGCACCTATTTTTTTATTTTTATTTTTTTAAGATTTTTTGACAGAGACACACAGAGACAGAGAACGGGGAGGGCCCAGAGCAGTCTCCATAGTTGTCATCAGTTTTTGACATGTTTCATTCCACACATGTGGGTAGGGGCTGCGCAGGGCTGGAACTGGCCAGGGGGGGCCTCCCACTTAGGGTGCACACCCCAGTTCAGCGTATGTATCTGCATGGGCAGGGCCGGGACTTGATCCTCGGACCCCGGGGCTGCAAGGCAAACTCTTAACCTGCTGAGCCATGTTGGCTTTTGTTTTTTGTATTCCATATTCACCTCTCAGTGCCATGGCTAGCACTCACAGCACTTTTACTTTAGAAAAAAGCACCTCTGGGGCATTGCACTTCCGGGTGCCCCTTCTTGCTCTCGAGAGCTTTTCCTTCTTTCCAATAAACTCCTGCTTAACCTTTAAAAAAAAAAAAAGCACCCCTTCCTCAAGATACCAGATTGCCATTTATAAAATAGTCATAGCAACTATAGATAAGACTGAGATGAATGGTGGCTAGAAGTTGTGCAATTCACAATCTGCATAACTCTGAGCAGAGACTTTGCCCCTGGCCCCAACATAGCAGGGGGCTTACACAATATTCAAGGCACTGAGAGCCTCTGGAAAGATGCAGTTAGGCTCTGAGGTAGACCACAAACCCTTGTCAGTCAGCTCCTTCTTTTATTCCACAATCAATAGTCAAGTCAGGGAGGACAGGGCTGTGTGTGTACAAGGGTACTACTCCTACACCCATTCCCACCTACCCCCAATAACCAAGGCACAGAAATAAGGCCATGGGTATAAGGAAGAGTCAGGGGACCAGCCAGCTTTAGGCAAGGCTAAAGGAGAGGAGCTTCCCGTGGCCTAATCGCATGGCCTAACACCAGACCCAAGTCCCCACAAGACACTAAGAATGCAGAGGGAGGGGCAGGAAAAGGTTGGTGGGCAGGACCCCTCTGCTTCTCTCAGTTGGTAGACTCAGGACTAGTGGGAACAAAGTTGTTCAAATAGACACAGACACAGGCCCTTTAAAAAGAACAAACAGGGGAAAGCCGGGACGGCTCAGCGGGTTGAGCGCTCGCTTTGAGGCCACGAGGACCGAGGATCGAATCCCGGCTCCGGCCCAGGCAGGACCCACATGCTGAACTGGGGAGTTCCCACAGTTCGGTTCTCTAGCTGTCTCTGTCTCTGTCTCTCTCTCTATCTGTCAAAAGTAAAATAGAAATAAATATGCACTG
>PVKE010032660.1:0-18356 GCA_004027555.1 Craseonycteris thonglongyai
CCAGCCCTGGCCCATGCAGACCCATATGCTGAACTGGGCTGTGACCCCAGTTTGGTTCTCACCAGGGTGAGACCCTGGCCCAATTCCTGCCCTGTGCAGCCCCACACTCACCTGTGGAACAAAACTATCTGGAAAAAATAATGATGTGTAACTATGGAGACTGTTCTGGGCCCTCCCCCTTCTCTCTGTCTCTGTCTCTGTATCTCTCTCTCTCTGTCAAAAACAATAAAAATAAATCTTAAAAAAAAACAAAGAAATGTAGACACACTTAAATAAAAAAGGAAACTATAAGATGACATAAAATATCTTAACACTAATATTTAGTTTTTTGCTATGGTATTGTGATAATAACCTAATACTATGAAATATGTAATTGTGATTATGATATTCTAATACTGTAAAATTCTAATAATATTCACATGCTGAATTCTTAAAAATAATTATACATTATTATATTATTCTAATATTGTCTCCATTTTTCATGTTAAGAAATCTTATATATCTAAAAAATGAATTTCCATCGTAGTATATATCAAAACTCAAGAGTTTGTAATTGATGTTTAGGGTATAATTGTTTTTGTATCGTTATATATAAAGTAATGAAAAGATATGTGAGATTGTAATTGAGCATATATTTTAAGGCAATATGAATGCTTATACAATTTGTTAAGGATAAAATACAATGAGATAGTATTGTTTCATAACATTAGAGTATACATGTAGAAACATAATATTTATGTACATCATAGACAAAATAATGCAGTTGATACTATGCTTTTATTTTAGTTTTGAAAAATATTTTCACATAGAGCACATAAATCATATGATTTATAATAGATTTTTAAAAAGCTAATGAGTCCATTTTAACGTTCTCACACATCATTATCAAACTTAAAACTTTTGTGCTTTTAAACTTTCTATGTCCTTTCTGGTCTTCTACTTAATGCAAACGTTTCATAACATACTTATACATATTTTTTAAAATATATTAACATATTTATAACTTATAACAATAATTTTACAAACATCACCTAATAAATGAAACATCTATTCTGAAGAATTAAATGATATTAAAATATCAAGAAATTTTATAGTATCTGAGATTTGACACTAAAAACATAACAAATTACACATGTCTTTTTGGGAGACAGACGTAAAACTCTTTAAAAATGGTATAAAAAATTGGCTTTGGGAAAAAAAAATTCTAAATTGAATTTAAATAAATATATCAGATCAAACACAGGTCAATTTTTTTTTTTTCTGTGGACATTCTAGGGCAGGCACATCTAACCTGCAGCCCGGGACAGCTTTGAACGCAGACCAACATGAATTCTTAAAATATTATGAGATTTGTTTTTGTGACCAACCTCTTTTTTAGCTCATCTATAATTAGTTTTAGTATATTTTATTTGTGGCCCAAGACAATTTTTCTTCCAGTGTGGCCCAGGGAAGCCAAAAGGTTGGACACTACTGTTCTAGGGGAAATAGTTCCCATTATATTTTTTAAATTTTTTAATTTACTTCTTTAAAATTGTTAAATTTATTAGGTTTACATTAGTTAATAAAAATTACATAGGTTCCAGGTGTACAACTGTACAGTACTTTGCCTATATGTTACAATATATGTTCACCACCCAGAGTCAGCTTTCTTTTCATACATTTTATCTGCTGTGGATTATTTTAGTTCTGTTATTAAAATTATGTGTCACTTCAAAATACATAATTTTGAAAGGATTGCAGCAATGTCCTATGTGTGATTTCTTTAGGGGAAAATGATATAATAATAAAATGATAATAATAAGATAATGATGATGATGAAATAAAGTTGTTCCTTTAGAAATACATCTTTAGGGGGTCAAGTATAAAATACTTCAAGAACACATATATTTAAATAAGACAATGGGAGTTCATCTTAACAAGAGTCACTATAAACTTTCCACTTACTATAATGATATTGTTATTGTTCAGAATAATTTTATGGCTCCTCTATTTTGCCTTTGTAACTAAAGTTATGAACCACATAAAAAAAATCTCTAATATGTTAAAGTTGCATCTCATTCTTAACCCAAATGTCAGGAGAGCAATTGTTTGGATGTATAAGATTTGGTATGTGTCATCATATGTGTTTTGTTTGTTTTTTGTTTTTGTTTGTTTTTTAAGATTTATTTTATTGTTTTTGGAGAGAAGGTGAGAGAGACAGAGAGAAAGGGAGAGGGCCAGAGCAGTCTCCATAGTTGTAAGTCATTTGTTTTTTTATATAGTTTCATTCCATACAGGTGGATGTGGGGCCACACAGGATGAAACTGAACTGGGGGCCTCCCTCATGGGAGGCGATAACCCTCACCACCATCCTGGTGGTTACAGTGTGCGCAGCAGTTCAGCATATGGGTTTGCACAGGCTGGACCTGGGTTTGATCCCTAGACCTCACAGTTGCAAGACAAGTGCTCAAACTATTGAGCTATCCCAGCATCCCCATGTTTTTATTCGTATATTTACTAATGAATGAATTATATGTTAGCATGAAAAAATGTTATCATCAAGAAAGCATTTAAAATTTTTCTCTTTTGGTTTTAGGGTTTTTTTTGCTTTAGTGAGATATTGCTTTGGCTTTTGCAATACCAAAAGCAGTAGGCGAATTCTAAATGTAGAGGGTTCTCCAGGGTCTTTAATTGTTCCTCTCAATGGAAGCTTTACTTTCAACAAAGTAATCCTGGGCACCACATTTTGTAAAGGCTGGGTACATATAGCTATAAGATTATATTTATTTTCATGTTTTTGTGACATGAATAAGATCATAGTTATTTGGTTCACTGGTGTATGAATGTTAGTACCCAATATATAGTAGGTACTCAATTACTGTCTGTTGAGTGGATGTTGGATGTGAGAAACATACTTTGTCATGTTTAGGTTCCCTGATATTTGAGAGAAGTGTTCAACTTAGTTGACACAAGAGAGAAATGTATTTTAATGAAAGCAAATTTTAAATAAGAGATTTAAGGGATATTAATTCATAAAGTAACATGTAAACTTGTTCCACTTTAGCCACTGTTTCCCTAGTGCCATCGCAAAGCACCAATTTAAATTTATGCATTGGATCAACACAATGTTTATTGAATACCTACTACATGCCCAACAGTGTTCTAGGGACTGGGATAATAGCTATAAATGAAACAAAGATCCCAAGGAGTTTGTGTTGTAATGGGGAGAATGATGATATTCAAAGATGTTATTTACTTCTGAGCACTGTTTTTGTTGTGTACAAAATGTGAGTAATGATCACAGTGCAGTGGGGTCTCACTGGCATAATTTGATGAGCTTCATAAACTGTATCACAGAAGGGAGTGCCAGTTCTCTAGTTTGAGCAAATCTAGACATTTGATTACCTAACGCCCAGCCTTCTTTTATCAATATTATAAATGGCCTGCTTAAGAGGATGGCTGACCACCTGGAATTCTCCAAGAGTTACCCAGTGATGTATTATAAGACGTTCCTGGATGGCAAGTGCTTTGAGAAAATAACACATGTCAGTATAAGAACACTTGTTTTTGGTTCAATCTTTAATAAAGGCTATAGACACTGGAGCTCTTAATCTTTGCATTGGCTACATAATTAAAGGATGGTGGGCACAGCATCACCTAAGTCATTAATTTAGAATTCCACTCCATGAGACTGCCTCTAGATTTTTTTTAAACAGCCATCTAAGCCAAAAATAAAAACTGGGTGAATACCTTTGTTGACGTATTCATGAATGAGTTTCCCTAAAGGCATGAAAAATATCCCTAGCACTAAGGAGGGTTTAGAAAAATTCCTTTATGTTTTAAAGGCCATTTGTTTAGTAGATATTCACTCAGCTTTGACAGTACAGTACTACCAATAGTAGCTGGAATCCTGTCTTGGCATCTTCCCCAGCATGACTTCACATGCCTCTCTTTCTCCCAAACACTACACGTCCAATCACTAGCCGTAAATCTCTAGGGCAAAGATTGCATTTTTTATGAGCACTCTTTCATCCTCTATGGCCACCCCAATGCGTACACAAAGCCGCAGACATGGAGCACCCGTAATATTCTACAAATTGATTTTGGTGAAGAGCTATGGAGTGCTCTCTCTTCCTGACCTAGAATCGCCAAAAATTTCCCTGGAGGGCCTTTCCAGAGAAACTGAGATTGCCTTAGCAGCCAGCATTTACTTTTTCTTTAGATATACATGATCCTATAAAAGAGTTCCTCTGAACTGATCTTTAAGACGGTTTGAATAATTATGTTACAACTGTAAGCCTCATCCTTTGCTGGTCTGCCTACTCTGCTTGCCAGTTTTCCATCAGCAGTTGGTGGCATTAAGCAACAGCTGCCTTATCTGTATCTTGCTTTCACTTGGAAATGCGGGAGCTAAGCCAGGTCTTGAGACTCTTCCCTTCTGCTCCTTCCTACAGTCTCATTTGAAATTCTTTTACATATTTGGGATAGCCAGAAAAGGAAGGACAAAAATAAAAAATAAAAAGACCTTTTTTCTCTACGCCCTAATACAAGTTTTATTTTAGGCCTGCATTTGTAAGTGTTTATATTTTATCAGTTGCTCTTTTTGTATTGAAATGTAAACATATTTCAGCTTTGTTTTCTAAAAATAGCTCCTAAGAAATAATTCAAACATGGATGTAGTCAATGGAAGAAAAAAATACTTCGGGGATCAGAGGAGAGGGTATTAGTTCAACACTTATGTATTTATTCATTAAATAACTATTGGACAACTACTTTTTGTCACGATCTATGGAGCATACAAAGATGAACAAAACATGATTGTGCTCCCTTAAAACAGGAAGTCTATATGGAAAATCATGATCTTGTACTGAACCAGGAGAACACAGATTTGGGGGACCCCTACTATGCTAGGTTTTCTGATGAAAGAGTATGATTTTTTTTCCCTTTGCTCTGAGAAATAGTTGGAAAGAGTACCGGTAATACAGTCTCCCTCCCCCAACCATGAAGCGCATTGAAGTGGAAGACAGAGACAGAGAGCTCTCCAGACATTGGATACCCTTTTCTATTCCGTTCTGCCTGCTGCTTCCAATAGTAATTCCATTCAGAAGACCCTCCTCTCACATGCTCTTTCCTCTGACTACATTCAAAACTTTCTCAGTAATGATAAAACAACAGAAGAAAATTTCTAATTAGCTGGAGTGCAGCTATATACCAGCAACGTTTCATTCAATTCTCACACCAATGAGATGAGGTAGAGATTTTACCTGTGAAAAACCTGAATACTAAGCACCCCGAGCCAGGTCAGGTCCAAAGCCAGTTCTATGACTCTAAAACCATTGGCACTTTTAAAGTCATAACTCTGTGGTATCCTGCTTAGAGGTCTTTTTCTGTTAGGCGGCATCTTTTCTTGGCAGTGGTGGCCTGATAGGCCCTTTATAGGCAGTTCTCATAGGTTTCTCTCTTGCCTGTCTGTACCTCCCTTAAACAATCAAGTCCTCAGGGACTAGATAGTGAAATGCTCCCTCTGGGCCACCTCCAGAACCCTCAAGTGCTGACTTCCTCAAGGACTGACTACCCTAGATTCAGGCCCTCCAGTCCTGCTACCAGAACCAGTCTTTCACCATTGTCCCTGACTACTGAAGAATCTGGCAAGCATCTCATCTTCCTCCTCATTCCTATCCTTCTTATGCCTGATACATAAACTAAACTCTGCTGGTGACTCAGGAAATGCTGAATCAGCATTAGAGACATGATCCAAGCCCTATCTGTCTGGCAACCAAGGTAATTCATTTTTTCTTTTTTTTTTTTTTTAATTGTTTTTGATATAAAGAGAGGGAGAGAAAAGATACAGAGACAGAGAGAGAACTGAACTGGAGGAACTCCCCAGTTCAGCACATGGGTCCTCACAGGCCGGGGCCGGGATTCGATCCTCGGTCCCTGGCACTGCAAAGTGAGCACTTAACCCACTGAGCCATCCCTGGTTTCCCCAAGGTAATTCTTATCATCATTCTATCATTTGGCCTCTAGAGTGCCCTTTGTCCTATACAAAGGAGTTTCAGACCTCTGCTTTTGTGTCATTGTGTCAGCATATAATAATTTTACTATCTTCTCCATTGTTTTTTACTGTTGCTATGTGCACAGCTCACTTAACCTTCGGGTATTTCTGCAGCTTTGAATCTGCCATGAAATGGAGGCTTTCCCACATTGTATCTAAAATGGGAGATGACAAGAATCCCAGGGAAAGACTCCTCTGCATTCACTCAAGTTTCAGAGACAGTTTTCCCCTACTCCATGGCTCTCAGCTATATCATATTATTTGTGTTGCTACATCTTTGGAATAAGTGAGTGGTAAGGGATATTTTCTCTTTGGTATTTAGAGATTCTAGGCAAGGTTTGAAGATATAATTTTCTTAAATTTCTTCCTTATTTAGTCATTTTTCAACCATAGAGGTTTCTGCTAATATGCAGAAGTCCTTCTTGAAGGAAACTATGACCAATTCAGTGTGGAGTGATATGTGATGTTTGATGTGATTCATAATTGCTATAATCACAAAATTCCCAGAAATGAAAAACAATATGGGATCTTGGAGATTATTTTGTCTGTTGTTCTGACTTCCAAATTGGGAAAATCATGAGCATGGAGATGAAAGGATTTATTCAAGATCTCAGAGATAGTGGGTCTAGAGCCAGGATAAAATGTCAACCTCTGGTTCTTAGTCCAAAGCTTCTGTTTTTCTACTTCTATTTCTTCTTCTCCTTAAAAAGAATCAGGTATCTGATTAATCAGGTATCTATTAAGTGCTGGTAGATTTTCTATTTAAATGTATGATACAGTAGTTGATCTTCTGTGGGTTAGCAGAGGATAAAGCAGCAACATGGGAAGTATATGAATTTAGAAGCCAGACAATGACCGAATACTAGTTCTGTCACCTAGTTGTGTGATGTTTAGTCCCTATAAATTTTAGTTTTCTCATCCATAAAAGGGATATTATAACACTAACTCTGAAGGGTTGTTATGACTGTGAGATTAATTGAATTAATACTGTATAGTACTTAGAACAGTATCTCACTCATAGCAAGTGTCCAATAAGTGAGATGATCACAGTTCTTAGATGTTTTCTTCCCCTTATCAGAAACAAGTAAATTTTTCCTTTATACTTATAGTTACTTCCTCTTTCCTTCTTCCTTCCTTCCTTTCTTCCTTCCTTCCTTCCTTTCTTCCTTCCTTTTTTCCTTCCTTTCTTCCTTCCTGCCTTTCTTCATCTCAGGTGATTGTATGAATAGTTTGGTATTTTAAATACTTTAAATACATTAGATTTTGGAATCATTTATAAAAAAAAAAATTGTGATTCAATACATTGCCATTCATCATGACCTTCCCTTTACAACCTTTCAAGCTATTTTAGTGACGATGAGAGCTCTCCTATCCCAGCTAATTTGAATTCATTTTTCAAATGAGAGTTCATGAGCTACTATGCTAAATTAAGGTCTGTTACATCTTCTGTACTTCCTTTGTCTGTTAATATTATAATATGATTTTTAAGTAATTGAGTTTCTTTTGACATGATTTCTTCTGTAGAAACTCAAGCTTATTTGCAAGTCTTTTATCTCTATACAAGTTTATATATTTTATATAGTTCTTTTCTCCCTGGTTGCCCTCTATTATAGAGAGACTTGGAATAGCTCATTTTTATTTAAACCACATAAAATAGCTCCATATCACCAAGGAAATATGACACAAGAATGCTAGGAAAAATTGGCAGTGATAACTACTTTTGTTGTTAAAAGCAAGAAGGGAAAATGAAACGAATCCTGTGAGAAGAAAAAGAGTAAGTATACTTATATGTCCTGGATAGGTGCCCCAGAACTTTGCCTTGCCATTTATTATTTTTAATGCAATAAAACGTTGCCTCCTCTTCTTTTTTCTCTAGCCAATTTTATTCAAAATTAAAGACTTAATTTTGTAGATAATTTAGAGAATTAGCCTTTCCCAAAAGGTACTGGAAATTTTCCCTATGAAGTGTAGGACAGCCTATATTTTTGCGTATTTTTGCTAGAATACAACAGGGGCAATCCCAGTGGTTGTAGACTCTCACTAGAAACTTTGTTCAATTTCCCAGTGCCTTTAAAAAATGTCTGTACTGCCCTAAGGAGTCATTCTGATTCTGAACTCTCTCTCTCTCTCTCTCTCTCAAGTGAATTTAAAATAAGATGTGGAGAAGTCTTTGACAAAGTAGAGAACATTTGCTCTGTTGAGAGTCTATGCTCCCATGTTTCTCCTTAGTCACCATGCATGAGTGCCATGGCTGAGAAGCAAGAGACTGTGCTAAATGATACCTATACTATCATAGACTTGGTGCTGTGTGGTTTTACTCATAAATAAGTAATAGTTCATGTTTCTGAAAATTTTCTGCCTATGCCCTCTAGGTGTGGGTTTCTATTAGTTAGACTCATTTGAAGTCAAATAGAAAATATATTGTTTAACTTACCAAAGGCTTCAAAGCATAAATACAAATTATGTCATACACTTTATAGCATGGTTGCATTAGGAAATGGAAACAACAAATTTAGCAACTGATATAAACCTAATAATGTATTAGTTCACTCATGATGAAATTAACAGTCTTAAAGATTTGTTAAAATTTTCTTTATATATTGAAATGAAAGATATATTTTACCTTACAATTTTCTCCTACTTTTTCCCTAAAAATGACTCATTTAAAAATGAGCTAATAAGGATGGCATGTTTTAAAATAGTCTTTTTAACCCAGTATCAAATCATATTGTAATCTAAATGACAAAATAACATCAAGTTATATTCAACTCTAAATATATAAATATATACTCCAAAAATGTGTATAACAAAGGTCAAGTACAATCATTATCTCCCTATGCTTACACAAATCTCCCAAAACTAATTGATCAGAGTGATTGCTGGTTTTAAGGAGATTTCACAGATTAATTTAAAAGTAGTATATATTATGAGGCATGATTTTTGGTGAGGTAGGAAAATATAATTTCTATAAAAATTATTTTTAATCACCAAAAATAGTATACCTTAGTTATTTTTATTCTTACCAAGAACCCCATTTTAAGTTAGAATATCTGATTTTATAGTAAAGATAATTTATTAAATCAACCATGTTTTATCAGATAGTTTACTATATAACAAAAATGGATGCATTATTATTATATCCCTCTTAGTACAGTTTCCTAAAATGCCTTACTCTAAGTAATTTACATGCAGAATGCATGGACTCATTGTACAGATATATAAATATTCTCATCTTACATAAGCTAAAAAAATATATAAAATTTGGTGGAAAAAAAATTTTTTTTACTTAATTATAATAGCATGATCCCTTGAATTTATCAGAGAAACAAGGTATTTACATATTATAAAATAATATGTTTTTAATATTGTCACTCTCTCACAAGTGACTTTTTTTATGAATTTCAATGTTCACTATAAACAGGGCACCTTTTAAACTCTTGTCAAAGGTGACTGGCCTGTATAGAAGTTGCAATAGGGAGAGATAACTAGGCTATTAAAAAGACATGATGTAGGGAAGCCGGGATGGCTCAGTGGGTTAGGTGCTCATTTTGCAGCCCCAGGGACTGAGGATCGAATCCTGGCCCCGGCCTGTGCGGACCCATATGCTGAACTGGGGAGTGCCCCCAGTTCGGTTCTCACTGGGGCAAGACCCCGGCCCAGTTCCTGCCCTGTGCAGCCCCGCCCACCTGTGGAATGAAACTATGTGGAAAAACCAATGATGTGCAACTATGGAGACTATTCTGGGCCCTCCCTCTTCTCTCCGTCTGACTCTGTATCTCTCTCTCTCTCTCTCTCTCTCTCGCTGTCAAAAACAATAAATAAATCTTTAAAAAAAAAAAAAAAGCCATGATGTAAGTAGAGAAAGATTCTGAAATGTTAATGAAGTACCAAAAATATATATAATATTCTTTAATTCTATTTTGTGGTTAAAGGAAAGGAAGAAGAGTGAGAAATAACATGAAGAGAATATTAGATTGCGTGTTTGTGGCCTCCTAAAATACATATGTTGAAATCTTAACCCTCAATATGACGGTATTAGGAAGTTAGGCCTTTGGGAGGTAATCAGGTTTTATGCCTCATGAAAGGCATTAGAGCCTTTCCGGACGAGACATGAGCCTTTGCTCAGGCTCTCAGCTCTCTACCATGTAAAGGTACAACAAGAAGACAGCAATCTACAAACTAGGAAGCAGGCTCTCCCCGGACACTGGATTACTTGCATCTTGATCTTGAACTTCCAGACTCCAGAACTGTGGGAAATGCATGTCTATTGTTTAAGCCTACAATAATTTGTTAAAACAGCCCAAGCTGACTAAGATGAAGAGATGTTATAAAAAGAGAGAGTAAAGACAGAACGAAGGCCTTAAGTTTTGTGGCACATTGGTTAAAGCCACGTTGTTCAGATCACAGTCACAATATTCAGGAAAAGTATTTGTTTTTTTTTTCAAATACTGATCAGTTGGTTAACTGCTATAACACTTCATTCCTTGCACATGTAGGAGTTTTCCCAAAATGGGGCATATATAACCCTCAATTTAACTGGGATGGATCATGTTCCCTATCTAGCACATCAAGGTCTCAGCCTGACCTGCCACTGGGGTTCTGAGCAGTAACATCTCATATAGAATAACTTTGGATACTAGAGATTTCTACTTCTCATCTTGATCAATATTTGTGGGGATAGAAGAGGTGAATGAAATGTGAGATCCATCTCTGAGGTAATGATTTCAGTTTAAGATTTTTACTTCATAATATCCAAACATTATTCTTTAATATTAAATAAAAATGTTTCCATACTAAAACTTACTTAAATAACATTTATGTACTCAGTGTCCCTTCCACTCATAATTCATCTCCATTATTTACTCAGGGACAGACCTGTGGTTTCACAATTTTTCTGGATCTTTATAGAGCAGGGATTTTTCCCAAAACTACCCCTGAAATAACTTGGAATCAATATCTGTCAACAGTTATTCCTTCAATAACTATTCAGATTTCTGTATTGGTATATCAGTTAACTGTTACCACAATAATACTGGATAATAGATAACCTAAACCCCAGGGGCATTCAGGAGCGTTCATGTCAGGGGTGCCCAACCTTTTGGCTTCCCTGGCCCACAATGGAAGAAGAATTGTCTTGGGCCACACATAAAATACGCAAACATTAATGATAGCTGATGAGCTAATATATATATATATATATATATATATCACTGAGGAAGCCAGGATGGCTCAGTGGGTTGAGTGCTCATTTTGCAGCCCCAGGGACCAAAGATCGAATCTTGGCCCCAGACCATGCGAACCCATATGCTGAACTAGTGTGTGTTTCCCATGCAGGAGGCCCCCAGTTTGGTTCTCGTCCTATTGTTTGGCCCCTGGATCGAGGGGGCATGCCTCCCATGCGGGAGACCATCAGCCCAGTTTCTGCCCTGGGCGGCCCCCACCCACCTGTATGGAATGAAACCATGTCAAAAACTGATGACACACAAGTATAGAGACTGCTCTGGGCCTTCCCCCTTCTCTCTGTCTCTCTCTATCTCTATCAAAATCAATAAAATAAACCTTGAAAGAAAAAAGAAAAAAAATCTCATAATATTTTAAGAAAATTTGCAAATTTGTATTGGGCCACATTTGAAGCCATGCTGGGCCACATGTGGCCTGCAGGCTATGGGTTAGAGAAGCTTAGAGCATATTGGATTCTAACCAGCTTTTGTCATCCTATCCAACAAAAGCTACCAGATTTGTTTGGCATACAGAGAATGGGCAAAGCACAAGGTACATAGAAAAGCCATAGAAGGCAGAACAAAGTCATTTAGAAGTATTACAATAATGAGTTTAGGAATCCTTACCCTTTAGGCTTGGCTGCATGTAATAGTTATCCTAAATAACTATGACTTTAAAACAAAATAGAGGTTTATTTTTCTCTTCTGTATATGAATTCTGAGTGTTGACTCTCCAACATCTGTGTGGTAATTCTAAAAGCATCATTGATCCAGGTTCCTTCTTTCTTTTTTTTTTGCGACTATCCTTAGTGTGTGATTCCCATCCTCAAATTTGCCTCATGGTTTAAGGTGGCTGCTGAAAGCTCTCACCAACATTCACATCTGGAGCATGAGAACAAAGAAAAAGGAGCAGGGGGAAAAAAAAAGTGCACCTCCAAGCTAAACAAACTGTCTTCTAATACCTTTCAGAAACCTCACTTTTTTTCACTTTATCCTACCCTTATCTCTGCAATGGGATGCTCCCAATATTATGGAGATTCTGTTACTGAGGAAGAAGGGAAGAACAGACTTCAGAGAGACAACTTCCAGTCCCTGTTCAAGGAGTAAACATTTTTTTTATGTTCTTTTCAAAATGTACTGAGAAGGGAAAAGGAAAATACCAAAGTGAAAATAAGAAAATTAATAAAATGATTATAGTTTGATTACTTTTCACATTTAGGATCACTTCAGACAACTTCAAGTTCAGCAAAATCTGAGTTAGAAACTAAAATTTTTTTAAGAGGAATTGAAATATGCTATCTTTTTTTCTTTAGAACTGAAGAACCTCAATAAAAAGTTAAAATTTATTGCATTGAGAACAGCACAATTGTGTGTGTTTATACTATTGATCTGGGGAACTTTTTTTGTTTTATTTAAATATTAATGAAATCACATTCAATATTGACTTTGTTGTGTTTTTACTTTATCACTATACTTACAGGTAAGTATTGTTTCGTGAAAGTCTGTTTTGTGTGTGTGTGTTTGTGTGTGTGTGTGCGTGTGCGCACGCCTGTGGGGGAAGGGGATGAAGCATATAAAAGGTATTATAATTTGAGTAAAAAAGTTTGAAAAATACTAGCTTAAAGAGTAAAAGTGATATGTTGATAAAAGTGGACTGAAGACAATGACTCTCCAAGTTCATAGGTTCAAAACAGCCTCAGGCCCCTGAGGCCTCACTCGCCAGGAGGAAGAGTTCTGAGGCTGCTTTCAATTCTTGAGACGTCATCATAAAATCTATATATTCTCATGTGTAAAACTTTACTCTACAAATGACTAGAAGTATACCAAGACATTACATTACACTTTAGGATTCAAAACTTGTCATTTCACATTTTTCAGTATATTCAAAACTCTATGCAGATAAACTGGTAAGACTCAATTCATATATCCCTTGGAATACCTTATTTTTCTTGATTTCTTTCTCTTTCTGCTGTTGTTTTGGATTTATTTTACTACTTCCCATGGTAATTATAAGAATTTGGATGGCAGCGTAGAAAATATGTTTTTATAAGAAATTTAGACCAAGATTTTTTTTTTTTAGTAAGTGAATGAATAAATGAACTGTAGTACATTCAGACAGTGGGATATTATTCAGTACTAAAAATAAATGCACTATCAAGCCATGAAAAGACATGAAGGAAACTGAAATGTGTATTACTAAGTGAAAGAAGCCTGAATCTGAAACAGCTGCATACTGTATAATTCCAACTATGTGACATTTTGGAAAAGGCAAAGCTGTGAAGACAGTTATGGGGGTAGGATGATAAATACAGTGATGCCTTGGAATTCTAACTTAATCCATCCCAGAACCCTGTTCGAGTTCCAAAACGTTTGAGTTCCAAGATAAGTCAGCATTCAGATAAAGCTACGAGCCATACAGTCAATATGTCCCACGCAAACAATGTGTTAGTGTTCAGATTCCAAAGCAGCATTCAGATTCTGAGGCAAAAGTTGCTTGATTTTTTGTTTGGATTCCAAGTTGTTCAAGTTTGGGGGCATTCGAATTCCAAGGTATCACTGTAGTTAGAGCACAGAGGATCTTTAGGACAGTGAAATTATTTTGTATGATACTATAATGATAGATACACAACATTATACATTTGTCAAAACCCATAGAATGTACAACGCCAAACATGAACTCTAACATAAACTATGGACTTTGGGTGTCCATGTAAGTCCATCAGTTTTTTAAAATGTACCACTTCGGTGAGAGATGTTGCTAGTGGAGGAGGCTGGTTATGGGTGGGAGCAGAGCCCACATAGGAAATTCCTGCTTTCTGCTCACTTTTGCTGTGATCCTAAAAACATAAAGTTCACTTAAAACATTTAAAAAATAATTTAGGTGGATGCCACACAGATTGAGCACTTGCCTTGCAACCACAAGGTCAGGGGATCAAATCCCAGCCTCAATCCATGCAAACCTATCAGCACAACTGGTAACTGCCGGGATAGCTTGGCAGTGAAGGTTCCCATATGAGAGAACCCTGTTCAGTTCCCACTCCGCGCAGCCCCACATCCACCTGTGTGGAATGAAACTATGTTACAACTAATGATGTACAACTATGGAGACTGCTCTGCCCACCCCCCCCTACCTTTTCTCTAAAAATAAAAATAAATCTTTAGAAAATAAATAAATAAATAAAAATAAATTAGGGATTAATATAAGAATTGTTAAAAGGGTACAGTTGTGGGGAATTATACAAATCAGTTCTCCATTGGGTAATTCCTGCTGAAAAAAAAAGCCTGATAATAATGCTACATCTGAAGGACTGAAGCCACCATTTGTGATGTATTACTTAGGATCAATAAATAAGATATAAGGAAATAAATTTAAATTTCCACTAACTGCTCATTTTGGTTTTATTCTGCTTAGTCTCTATTGCTTCTGAACTTCTTTCATTCCGTAACAGAAACTCTGAGCATTTACCATTCCACTAAATTTCATTTTGAAACATATTCTTTCCTGGAAATGATAACATAGATACACTTTTACAAGTACAACATTTAAATAAAATTATTGTCCTCTAAATAATTTGTTTCTCTATCCGGGAAAGTGACAGAGCTACAGATGGTATGTTCAGTCAGCCGAGAACTTAAGGCTGAAAAGCTATTAATTCTCACAGCAGCTCTTCTATTTTATGGGCCCAGGAATTGATGTCATTCAGAGTCTACTTCATACACTATAAATCTATAAAATGAGAAAATGAAATTAACTCTTGTATTTTAGGAACATTTACAGCATTGTAAGCTTAGGCTATTGTATTAGTTGTCGATTGCAATGTAACAAATTGCCACAAACTTAGCCACTCAAAGCGATATAAGTTTATTGTCTCACAATTTCTGTAGGTCAGGTGTCCGGGCATAGCGTATCTGGGTTCTCTGCTCAGGGTCCCACCAGATTGAAATCAAGCTGTTGGTCACCAAGAAACTGAAGTACTTACTAGAGAAATTGTTTTTCCAAATTTTTATTACAGTCATCCCATCGCCTTCTCAATAAGTTTTGATGTTTTCCCTGGATATAGTAGCATCTGCAGAGAGCCACTCTAGTTTTTCCATTCCAGTTATCTTTAGTTCAAAAATATTATTTGCCAGTTCAAGGCACTGAAAATGTTAGATGAATAAGAGGACTGATCGCAGGGGGTGAGTGATGTAGTAGTGATGCAGAATGGGGAAGGATGTTAAGGGAGACCAAGCCTGGATCATATTTAGAGCAGAAAAGAAACTCAACATAGCTGCCAGATCAATTTGTCTTGAGACCTCCTTACTAGTGCATAGAAATTCTTTGCAAGTGATATATTTGCCAAGGGGAGCTATTGTATTAGAAAACTATGAAGCAGTCTGCAGAGGTCATCCAAGTTGATGAGAACTGATACAAGATTGAAAACCTAAAATTAGATGCTCAGTGACAGACCAAGCTTAAGAAGCATTATGGAAATGCTTGCATTCAGAAGATGGAGACATGTTTATCCAGCACATCTAAAAAAATAAAATTCTGAGTAGAGATTCAAAAAGTGGGTAAAGACTTTTCCAAGCATAGTTATGCACATTGAATTAAAGCTTGAACAAACTGTTGGTACCATCTTATACCTTAAACTCTAAGTACGACAGTAGGGATATTAGCTGCTAAGTTCTGCCACATTTGTTGTCCTTATCCACTCCCTTCATCTTTTCTCTAATTGTGACTTTATTGGTGATGGAATTGAGCATCTTTTGGGAGGGAATACTAATATCTAGGAATTCTTCTAGGATTTGGGGTGACTATGGAGGCCATGTTCCTGAGCTTGTAGTATAATGAACCGTGTACTTGAAACAACACCACTAGAGGGCTTTCTCTGCAGGAAGAGCTTAAACATGTGAGGAGGACATTAGTCACCTGTAAGTTAGGGAAGATTCTCTGATAGGAGTTTGGGTAGGATCTCTGATGTGCTTGTCCTCTCTCTGAGAGTATGAGCTAGGAGTCAGGATGTTCAGGAAAGTCGAATTGACAATGAGTTGAAACCTAGCTGGCTTAAGCTTGGATGTAAGATTGCCAGAAAATAGTTAAGATCTCAAGTGTTACCCTAAAATCATACAACATTTTCTTCTCTCTGGCTTTTTAAATAGTAACCAAGAAGACTGATTTAATTGAAAAGATGGTACTCGTCAACTTATTACCTTCTCAGGAGGCAGCCTGTGAGATACTCTCAAAGGATGAATGACACTTTGTTTCTGAGCTGGGGAAGCAAGAGTTCACATATCTCTTAGGGACACTGCTTCTCAAACTTATACCGGTATGCTCATATGAATCACCTGAGAATCTTATTTACACTTGATCTTAGCCAAAAGGCCGAGAAGCCATTGGGAATCTTACATAAATGCAGGTTCCAATGTAGTAGGGTAGAAAGATGGAGCTGGTGAGAATTTGCATTTTTAACACGGTACAAAGTGATACTGATTCTTCTGATCCACAGACCTCACTTTAAGTAGCAAAACTTTGGAGCATTAAGATAGGGAAAACATATATTAGAAGATGTGATTATGGTTTTCATACACTATAAAGCCACAAAATACAATGAAACTTGGCTTATTCCGTGCAACTGAAATAGAAATCAAAAAACTCTTCATGAAGACTTACTGATTTCAAGGAGAAAATACAAAACCCAAACAACTATATTTGCTGAAGCAAATCTCTAAAGGACATGTCAAAAGAGAACAGGAAATCTGGCAGTTGCTAAAGAAGCAAACAAACCTAACTCCATTATCTCCTAAGTCTGAAGGATATGGTTTTCTGTTTTAAATTTTAGGGACCACGTATACTACATGGTAAAAGAACTCTGCCACATCCCCACCATACTTCCACCCTACTCCTCTTCATGCCACACAATTCATTCCATACCTGAACTGGCTCTCAACTGCTTTGATACACTAGGGAAGTAACTAAAGGTTTCTGTGTCATAGATGAATTTTAGCCTTGGTTGTCAAATATTCTAGAGTGATTTGGTGGAAGAGAGGGGACAGAACATGAAATCTCTCTAGGGGGTAGAATAATGGAGGAAGGCTGGTTAATAAATGGCTTTGGTATCCTTTATTTAATAGTCAAACAGGTCATTTGACTATTTAATACACTGCAATTCAAAGATCACCAAAGAATTTGCATATCTCTTAAAACTTAGTGCACTAAAACTCCCCTTGCATAATAGATGCTGTTATAATGCAATCTTGCAAATAGTTTTCAAAGTTCATAAGGGTTGCAAGAGTTCTACTTGATATGCTCATATATACAAATGCGACATCTCCTTCTCCTCTTTCTACTGCTATTTATATCAGCTGTCCTACAGATCAACTTTCTTCACAGGATCTGATATAAATAACCACAGTTCTCTAAGTAGGATCTGCTCAAGATTTCCAGGTAGTTCATGGACTGATATCTGGTTGTTTATGTTCCTGATTTGGCAGTGATATGCTTTTGTTACTAATATAAATTAATAACTGTCATATAAAAATGCAATAATCATCACACCTGGGCCTCAATGACTTATTAAAACTCTACTATTCTTAACGAGCAGGTAAGTCAAGTTTGGACACTGCAGGAACATTCAGAAACAAGTAGAAGTGGTGGTCTTTAGTAGAGGCCATGCCCTTGAGTTGAAATTATCATGAGAGACTTCCGTGGAGTCCAGATTCAGAAATGAACACAACGTACTCAATAGAGTGCAGCTGTCTGATTTGCCCCAGGTCTGCCCTAATATTTTTTAGGCCCAGAGAATGTAGGCTTCTACTTATTTTTATGCCCCTTACACTATGACCAAAATAAATATGAAATATTCTTGCTTCTTTGAGAAAAATGTCTGTCAACAAAAACTGGAATATAAGACTCTTTTAAAAGGTGAAACTATAACCAATTATGTTTTGGTTGTTTTTTTTTATCTTGAAGTGGTCCGTGTTAATGGCTATCCTGTCTAGCTTATGCACAAAATTCTTCAAAAATCTTTGATCATTTTAATCATTTTAGATGTATCTTGATCTAAAATGCACTCAATTTTAGGTAATATGGCAGTAGTCATTAAACGCTTAGATTATTTAAA